>PVIC010012333.1:0-39603 GCA_004025085.1 Thryonomys swinderianus | reverse complement strand
TTTTTTTTTTTTTTTTTTTTTTTTTTTTTTTGAGACAGGGTCTCGCTTTGTAGTTCAGGCTGGCCCTGAGCTCACTATGTAGCCCAGGCAAGCCTCGAGCTCAGCAATCTTCCTGTCTCTGCCTCCTGAATCTTTTTTATTAGTATAGTTTGTGATACATGATAACATTCATTTTGGGGAAATGGCACAGATATAATATTGTGTCCTGTTCTTTTTTTTTTGCTTTTTGGAAACAGGATCTCGCTTTGTAGTTCAGGCTGGCCCTGAGCTCACTCTGGTGCCCAGGCAAGTGGCCGTGAACTCAGCAATCCTCCCGTCTCTGCCTCCCGAGTGCTGGGATTACAGGTGTGAGCCACCACGCCCAGCATTATATGTGGTTACCGGGGATTGAACTCAGGTCCTTGAGCTTGCAAGGCAGGCGCCGGAACCACTGAGCTAACCCTCCGGCCCTGTCCTGTTCATTTTTAACCCTCCCTTCTTCTCGTCTCTTACTTTCCCCACATTCTCCTCTTGTCTCTACAGTTTACCTTCCTGTTTCCTACCAGCTGTTTTATTTTGCTCTTTAAATTTTTTATATTTTGGGTTTCTTATACTAGAGAAACTATGTTACACTTAAAGTTCTATATCTGATTTATTTCACTTTGCATATGGTCTGAAGGTCCACTTATTTTCCTGTAAATGATTCAGACTTATCCTTCATTGTGGCTAAATACGAGTACTCCATTGTACGTATCATACTCTTTATGCATTCTGTTGGGCACATATGCTGCTTTCACAGTTCAGCTGTTGTGAATTGTGGTGCTATAATGTGGGTATGCATCTATCTCTGTAATGTGATTCTTGACTTTTTCTGGCAGTTACCCAAAATAGGTATAGTGCAGTTGAATGGAATTTTAGTTTTTTGAGAAATCTCCATACTTATTTTCAGAGCAAATGTATTCATTTGCATCCCAGTGTATGATTCTCTTTTGCTTCCACAACCTTGCCAGCATTTGTTGTTTTGTGAGTTCCGATTAATACCAACTAGAAAACTCAATTCTAAAATTTTTGCAGAGCCAGAGTAATCCTGAGCAACGAGAGCAAAGCAGAAGGCATCACACCTCTAGACTTCAAGTTATTCTGTGAAGCAGTATTGTGTTTTGCTCTTACTACATTGCTGCTGGCTCCAACCACCTGAAGTACATTCATGATTGTGCCAGTGGGTAGTTGGTACCACTTTTGGTACAAATGAATCAAATCACTTTCATTGTTCTTTTTACTACTAGAATTAATAGAATCTGTAAATGGACTGAATCTAGTTAGTTGCTTAGACTTAAATAATTACTGCCCAAATATAAATATAAATTAATATTTTCATGCACATTAAAAATGCCAAGAAATATATTTCATTAAATTAAAGAAAATTTATATTGGTGAATTTCTTTTCTTTTAATTGAATTCTTTATTGCTACATTTTATATACAGCTCACAGTCACACTTAACACTGGGAAATTTGTACCAGTATATGGCAAGAGTTAATTCTCATTTTTACCCATATCCCTACCCACCCTACAACCCCCCACCCCATATACATATGTTTTCTTTTTCCTGTTAGATCATTCTTATTCTTTCTCATTACTTTCCTGTACCACTTCCCCTTTGAATATTTCATAAAATCTATCCTACATTCTATAATTCATTTACATCTATAGGTTCTCATACCAGAGAAAAGATACGGTATTTACATATCTGTTACCTATTTATTTCGCTTACTAGTGTGAATTTCTTTAAAACATTTTAGACATAAAGATAGCTGATTGGTGCAGAGTGCACAAAATATTAAAATGCATTTAGCTTTTTTTGTGGCCACAGAACCACTCATTTTTTCAGATCATTTTTAGCAACGTTCTCTACATCACTAATGTAGAGACTTTTCTCTCTTGCATACTTGGGTTTCTTGCTGATCCTAAAAGTGATTATTGTTTTTTTCTTTCTTTTTTTTTTGAGACAGGGTCTTGCTTTGTAGTTCAGGCTGGCCCTGAGTTCACTATGTAGCCCAGGCAGGCCTGGAACTCAGCAATTCTCCTGTCTCTTCCTCCTGAATGCTGGGATTATAGGCATGAGTAACCACGCCCAGCATTGTGGTATGTTGTATTGATTGATGGTTGGCATGAGTCATCATACCTAGCATTGTATGTGGTTACCCGGGACGAACTCAGGACCTTGCGCTTGTGAGGCAGGTGCCAGAACCTCTGAGCTAAATCTCCGGCCCCTGTTTTTTTTTTTTAAAGTAATTTGTGCCCATAGCATTTCTTCATGGGTAAATAGTTTATTAATAATTAATTCTTTAAATTTTCACATGAACATCTTACAAGTGCCCCATTGCTGGTGTGTATAATTTGCATTTACAACTGCTGTACCACAAGTAAGCATATTGCAATATTTTTTGTACCATTTTAATGTTTTCCTTAAGAAACTGTAATATGTTGATGTCTGGTTTGTTAATGTCTTTCATTTCATTATTTGCATCAATGGGTAGTTTCTATAATTATCCTAGTTAGATCTTTTTATTATTAATTACTTTTATTTAATTTCATTTTACTTTTAGTCCAATTTGACAAACTTGTCTTTCAGTTGAATTCTTTCAGTATTAGATTTAATGTGTACACATTTGTATGTGTGTGTATACATATATATATATATGTTTAAACTTACTATCTAGATGGTTGTTTTCATCTTTTTGTGTTCTTTTCCATTTCTTTTTTATCATAATTTTATTTTTAAAATTAATTTATTTAATTATCTATCTACCTGTCTCTGTCCCTCTCCCTCTCCCTGTTGTCTCCCTTCTCTACTTCCCTCCCTCCTTCTCTCTCTTTATTGAGACAGGGTCTTGCTCTGTAGTTCAGGCTGGTCCTGAACTGACTGTATCCCAGGCTAGCCTTGAACACATGACAATCCTCTGCATCCAGAATGCTGGGATTACAGACGTGAGCCACCACACCTTGCATTGTGGTGTGTGGTACTGATTGCTGGTGGGCGTGAATCACCACCTGGTATTGTTTTATGTGGTTACCCAGCTTGAGCTAGGGACCTTGTGCTTGCTAGGCAGGTGCCAGAACCACTGAGCTAAATCTTTGGTCTTCTTTAATATTTCTTTCTTTTTTTTTATAGGTGATATTTTCCATTTATTAATGATAAATACAATGTGTCCTGGCTGGGGATTTAGCTCAGCTGGTACTGCACCAAACTTGGACACACAAAGGCCCAAGTTTGATCTCTGGTACTGCAAAAAACCCCAAAAAACAATGTTTCCCATGTATTAATTCACATATAATGAGCCATCTTTGCAGCCTATGGGACAAAGCCTACTTGGTTATGATGTACAATTTCCTTAATAATTTTTCATTCTGTATATGAAATGAGTTAATTTTGATTTTTACCCATATCCCAATCCACCCTACAACCCCCCACCCTATATACATGTTTTCTTTTTCTTTTTTAATCATATTTTCCCCCCTCATTACTTTCCCCTAACATTTTCCCTTTTGAATATTTCCTATTTCGCAAAATTTATCATACATTGTAGAACTCATTTACATCTACAGGTTCTCATACCAGAGAAAAGATATGGTATTTATATATCTGTGACCTATTTATTTCACTTATTAGTGTGTCCTCAATCTTTAGTATTTCTTGTGTTCATCCAGTGAACTGTCTCAGCTTTTCATCTGAAAAAATGCTCCTCTTTCTTGAAAGTTGTTTTTGCTTGAAATAAAATTCTAGCTTTATAGTTCTTTTCATTTATTGCCTAAAAGATTCCACTCCATTGTCTTTTCTGTTGTACAGTTTCTGACAGAAATTGTTCTTCCACTCTTTGTTCTTGTATAGCTAATGTATTTTTCTTAACATGGACTAAAAAGATACTGTTTATCGCTGACTTTTATTCAATGAATAATGATAAGCCATGAAATAATTTACTTTGCTGAAGGTTTGAGATTTTTAGATTTGTGGCTTTGTTTTTATAAGATTTAGAAAAATAATTCTCTCATTTTTTGGGGGGTCTAATTATAAGTATTGTATATTTAGCTTCTTGATACTATCTTAAAGGTCACAGATCTTATTTATTTATTTATTTAGTACTGTGGGTTGAACCCAGGACCTTCACACTGAGCTATGTCCCTAGCTCTTTTTATTTTGAGGTAAGGTCTCATTGTTAAGTTGCTCAGACTGGCTTTGAATTTGTATACCTCTTGCCTTGACCTTCCAGAACGCTGGAATTACGGGTATCATCATGCCTGACTTCTGTTCTTATAAATTACTCCTTTTTTCCTCATTTAATTTTTATTGCTTCTGTTACTGTGTTTTCAAGCTCATTGATTTTCTTTGCAGTATATAATTTAGTTTTAATTCTATTCATGTATTTTTCATTTTGGTTATTGTGTTTGTTGCACTGATTCCATATGGGCCTCTTTTTCTTCATTTCTTTCTCCATGTTCATGAGTTTCTCTGCCTTCTGGCGGATTTGGAGCACACACACATTTTAATAACAGATATTGTTATGGTTTGTTCTTAGATGTTTCCCCAAAATCTCATGAAGATGAGATGGAACTTTCTTTTTTCAGAGGTAGTTGACTCTGGAATGTGTGATGCTGGGATTAATGTCATGTGATTATTAAACAACTACCTATGAGTGATTAGTTTCCCACCCTAATTCTGGGCCATCTGAATAAGATAAAGGGGGCAGAAAGATGCCCCTTTTACCTTTGTTACCTTTGTGGCCTTGTGCATGCCATTCTGTTTCTTTTTTGTGATGCTTGTCAACCCAGCCTTAGAGCCAGCCAAGTATGGACTCAAATCGCTAATGAACTGTAAGCCAAATAAACCCCTTCTCTTTTAATTTCGGGTGTCAGGTATTTTGTCTCAGCAAAGAGAGAAAAGTAACTAATATAGATGTTTTAAAATCTTCGCATATTTCATCCTTTGTGCCATTTCTAGGTTTGTTTCTGTTTTTTTCTCTTGGTCTTAGAGTATGGAGGTTTTCTTCTGTGGCTGGGGAATATTGGCATTGTGTATTTTGAGGGAATTCAGTATTATCTATATGTAGACTTTTTTCAGTATCCTTTTCCTGGTCTTGCATAGTTTTTTCTTATGCATAGGAAAGATCATTTTCCCAGTTCAAACTCCTATATACTTTTCTGAGTCACTAGAGTTCCAGTTGTCTTTTTTTTTAATCTTTGTAGTTCCCTGATCTTTGGTAATCTTCTCTAGAAATCAGACCTTCCTTGCTGTCCCTAACCTCCTGTCTTTGTCTCCCTTTCAGACTTTTTGGGGTCCTTTCCTACAGCTTAGAAACTACATGCCACAAGCTGAGGAAGATATAAGGCTCTTCTAGCTGGTTTCTCATCATTTAAATATCAGAATATGGCTACCTGTTATCTAGTATCTGAAACCTTTAACATATTTATCTTGTTTTTGGCTAGGTTAGAATAAATGCAGCCATTTGTGCTATTATAATCTGAAGCAGAAATCCTCTTACAGTTTCACTTGTTTTTTAATTTTAAAAAATTTATCAATACACATTAGCAGTACATAGTTTTTTTAAATGGTAAAGCTAAACATTTTTATACATAATTTCAGGGTAATGTGTTTTGAATTACTTTCTACCACTTTATATTTGGTCTGCTTTTCTGTAGTTATATTTGTCTTTTCTATGTCATTTTTAGGGGGCTTTATATGTTTAGGGTTAGTCATTGCTTATATTATAAAATTGCTCAGTATGATGAATTTTTTCTAAATTCTTAGTACTGGAGCAATGGGTTAGTATTGGCAATGAGTAAGATGACTTTTGCTGTGAAATATTTGAATAAGAGTTGAGCTATGAACTCCTGGTTTATTCTGTATTCATTTTAAGGTTTTGAATGGTAGAATGATAGAATGCATGTCTTACTTCCCTGTGGACTCTACTCAAGTGTTCTTTTATCACTTTTATATCTGTTTAAATTGTAACACTTTTTTCACTCCCTTCTTTTTTTTTTTTAATTCCTCCCCTCCTTTTTTCTATAGTGGCTATCACCAGATGATATATATTTTTATTGGGGCCGGAGGGTTAGCTCAGTGGTTCCAGCGCCTGCCTCGCAAGCACAAGGTCCTAGTTCAAACCCCGGTAACCACATACAATGCTGGGGGTGGAGACTCACGCCCACCAGCCATCAATACCACATACCACAGTGCCGGGTGTGGTGACTCACGCTTGTAATCCCAGCAGTCGGGAGGCAGAGACAGGAGGACTGCTAAGTTCAAGGCTTTCCTGGACTACATAGTGAGCTCAGAGCCAGCCTGAACTATAAAGCAAGACCCTGTCTCAAAAAAAAAGATATATATTTTTATTAACTTATATGTTACCTATATGGTCCTGAAATGTAGGTGGCCTGAAGGAAGGAATTTGGGGACTTAAATAGCACTGCTTAATAATACTTTAGTAATACTGCTAAATAAGTATTGGTTAATCAGATTTTCCTTTATGTAGGTTGTTTTGGAACAAAGTGAAAGCAGAATTAGAAGAGGCAGAAAGAAAGAAGCAGTATAGATATTTATTAAATAAAATTAGAGACATTGAAAAACAAGTACGAGTAGGTCTTGGTGACTGTTTTGTTCTCAAAGAACTTTAAATACTAAAGGAGGTAGCAGAAATCATATTGGTTCTTTTGGTTTATTGATTTTCTTTAATTTTTCTTTTTTTAGAGCCTTGCTTCCTGTTTTACATCACAAATCTAAAAAAGGACCTCCTCGTCAAGCCAAATATGCCATTCATTGTATTCATGCAATATTTTCTAGTAAAGAGACCCAGTTTGCACAGATATTTGAGGTAATGAGAATTTTTAAAATTTCATAATCATCATTAAAAAACATGGTGATGATTTTGCAGAATATTCATGTTTAGTGATGCATCATTTTGTATATTTTCAGAATTTGAATCAATAAAATCAACACTGACAAGTAGTTAAAATATGAAAATATTTGTTCAAATGTTTAAAGCTAATTCAAATACAGAAATCACATATGGCATACTTTTTGACATTGCTTCATGTATTTCTATTTGGAGACTTTTTAATTGAAAGGTAATTTCATACAGAATGATAATATGGTAGTTGGTAACATGATTACTCTGTCAATTTACAGATTCAAAAAATCTGAAATTTGTGTGAGATATTATTGAGGTATACAGTGTTTGAAATAAATACTATTTGGTAATATGAAGTTAATTCAGACATGTATGATCGACCTAATTATATGCTGGGTATAATAGTGAGTCTTTTGAGCATATATTTCATTTTATTTTCTCCTTACTTTGAATAATTTCTACCCAAGCTTTGCAGTTGTAGTGTAACCTCCATAACTAAGGGTTACCTCTAGGGTTTTGTTGTTGTTGTTGTTTTGCTCTCATAAAAGCTAGGTAGACAAATCTATAAAGTTCCTAATTTAAAATTTTAGAGCAGGAGCTTTGAAGTCAATTTGAAAATCACACTGAAGATAATTAGTGTAAACACTTTGTATCATACTTTGATTTAGAAACACGAGCGTATTTTCATGTGTTAAAGACCTCAGAGGGAAGAAAAGTAGCTTCCTTCAATTTAAAAGCAGTGTCTTTTCTGTCAGTGTGGGTTTATTTTTTATATATTCAGAGACAGAAGTATTTTCTGTAGTCTTGCAAATATGAAATGGTTTTTGTTTTCTCTTGATTAGCTTTTTGTTTCTTCCCATGATGATGAGGATTAGAATAATAATGATGACAAGAATAATACTTGTGAAGTACTATGATTTTTCATTTGGATATTTTATCTGTTAATTTTACCTTTATAAGAACCCCAATTGTATTCCTGATACTATAATACATAGTTCATTGGCTTCCTGAGAAAAAGTTTTCCTAGAGATCTTTGACCTTTTTTTAGTTTACCATTATTCTTTTAATCTTGGCCTTGCCATTAATTTTGCTCTTTCACAGTTGGTGTCATTAATTTATTGTGGAAAATTATGAAAACTGTCATAATCCAATTTACAAATTATTTATGCTTTTTTTGGAGATAGGGCCTCAGTGTGTAGGTCAGGCTGGTATTTAACTCTCAGGTTCTTCCTGCTTCAGCCTCCCAAATCTGAGATTACAAGTATGTACCACTGCATATGGTTGTTTTCATATTTTTGTTTTTAATATCAAGAACAAACTGGCACTTAAATATGCAGTGGAAGTATTGAAGGAAGACATTAAGGGTAGCAAGAAGTAAATTCATTTAAATATAATTTTTAACTAAATGAAACCTTATATTAGCATTACAAAGAAGTTTTGTATTAGAATTATTGGTGTTTAGTGTTAAATAATAGAGCACTACATTTTCATTTAAAAGTAGCATTAAAATTTCTGGTAGGTAATATCTTCACTTGTTTTTAAATTAAAAGATGAAAGAAGAATATACATAAATAGTTGCCCTGTCTCTCACTCTACAGCCACTCTGGTTTCTTCCCAGAGCAATCATCATTAGTTAGTAAGTACTTTCCCAGAGATTTTTATTTGCATGCAAACAAGGACAGACAAATACACACAGGCCTGCAATTTTGTCTCTCTTTGTTTCTTTTATTCCAATAGTAGTGTATTTTAGCACTCTTCTGATTTTTCTATTTTTTAAATATAGCAATACATATTGTATATGAGCATACAAAAAGCATCTTTAATCATGGCAAAATGCATATTAATGGCTGAGTTTCCTGTCATGTATCCTTTTTACTTGTTATGGTATTTAATATTTCATGTATAATAAAACACCCAAAATTCAATTTACTAGTCATAGTAAAAGCTTATTTTTTTGCTACTCAGAAATCAGTTAGGGCCTTTGAGTGGCCTTTTAATCAATGGTTCAGTGACACAAACCCTTTATTTCTTTTATTTCAGTACTGGGGATCAAATGTGGGTCTTTGTGCTTCCAAGATAGTTGTGGTACATTTAAGCTAAATCCTTGGCCCTAACACAGATCCTTTCTGATTCTTGGCTTCTCTTTTAAGTGTGACTGGATCCTTGGCATTACTCTAGCTAGTGAGAAAAGTGAGCCTATGTAGAAAACACAGTTTATGTCTGCATCAGTGAAAGTGAGTTATGCAAAGGTGGCACACTTCACTTTCACTCCCTTTCTAGGGACCAGAGATTGCCCCCAGTTCCTCCTTAACTGCAAGAAAGCTGTAGGTTGAATCATCCTCAAGCCCAGGACATAGAAGTGAGGTGGATATTGTTGTGGTCTAGATCTCTTTGACATCTTCCTATAAATGGTTGCAAAATACATGCTGTGAAATAGGATTCTCTATGCTGAAATATTTCTTTAACTACTTTTAAAATGTGATTTGGTTAAGACTAAAAATGTTTAAACTTACTGATAATGAATAACAGTGTATAAGTAGGCTTAAGAATACTAGTTTAGGGCTGGAGATTTAGATCAGTGGTTCAGGTGCTTGCCTCGCGAGCACAAGGTCCTGAGTTCGATCCCGGTAACCACATACAAAATGCTGGGCATGGTGACTCACGACCACCAGCAATCAATACCTCATACCACAGTGCTGGGTGTGGTGTCTCACGCCTGTAATCCCAGTACTTGGGAGGCAGGGACAGGAAGATTGCTGAGTTCGAGTCTTGCCTTGGGTACATAGTGAGCTCAGGGCCAGTCTGAACTACAAAGTGAGACCATCTCAAAAAAAAAAAAAAAAAACAGAACACTAGTTTATAGTATTGAAACTTCCGTAAATTTTATATTGAAGTCAAACTACATGAACAGTTTGATCATTCCATTTTCTACATCTCGTTTTCAGCCTCTGCATAAGAGTCTAGATCCAAGCAACCTGGAACATCTTATAACACCTTTGGTTACTATTGGTCATATTGCTCTTCTCGCACCTGATCAGTTTGCTGCTCCTTTGAAGTCTTTGGTAGCTACTTTCATTGTGAAAGATCTTCTCATGAATGATCGGGTAATTTATGTTTCTTAGATTTGTCTTCTTTATAATGTTTTCTGAAATTTTATACAACAAAAAGTGCTGTTGATAGAGATGTGACTTGGAATGTATCTCGTGGTAAATACAAAATATTATTTGATAGTATTTTGTCTTTATAAGGAAGTTAATTTTTATAAGGATTTCTATTTTTTAAAATTGTGTAGATTGGGGCCGGAGGATTAGCTCAGTGGTTCCAGCGGCTGCCTCGCAAGCGCAAGGTCCTGAGTTTGATCCCTGGTAACCACATATAATGCTGGGAGTGGAAACACGCCCACCAACAATCAACATTGCATACCACAATGCCGGGCCTGGTGGCTCACGCCTGTAATCCCAGCACTCGGGAGGCAGGGACAGGAGGATTGCTGAGTTTGCGGCGGCTTGCCTGGGCACCATAGTGAGCTCAGGGCCAGCCTGAACTACAAAGTGAGACCCTGTCTCAAAAGCAAAAAAAAAAAATTGTGTAGATTGACTAACCAGTTCACAGAGATTTTGACTATAGTATTTTTTTTTCTTACATTTAGTTAAAAAGAGAATGAAGACCTGGAGATTTAGCTCAGTGGTTCTGGCGCTTGCCTAGCAAGTGCAAAGTCCCTGGTTCCATCCCCAGTAATTACATATAGCAATACTGGGCATGGTCACTCACACCCACCAGCAGTGGGTACCACATACCATAGTGCCAGGTGTGGTGGCTCACGCCTGTAATCCCAACACTCAGGAAGCAGAGGCAGGAGGATTGCTGAGTTTGAGGCTTGCCTGGGCTACATAGTGAGCTCAGGGTCAGCCTGAACTACAAAGCAAAACCCTGTCTTGAGGAGGGGGGAGGGAGAGAGGGAGAGAGGAGAGAGGAGAGAGCCCTTAGAGAACATTAAGAATTTTTTCCATCTCTAGTTTGTATACATTTGGGACAGGACATGTTTAACCTCTTAGAATCACTTGGAATTTTATGCATGTTTCAGGGAAGTGTTACAAATGTGCATGTACCTGGACATACAGAGAAACATACTATATGGTTTTGTCTGTCCTCACCACTTATGTACTAGGCTCTCCAGAGAATTAAAAGAAGCATGAGATAAAGTTTCTTCTCTAAACATGTAGTTAAAATTCTTAAGATGTACAGCTATATTGAATGGTGGAACATTCTCATTATTTATCTTTTAATATGTTTTAATATTTTGATTTAGGGCTTTTTTAGACAGGATCTCACTATATACACTCCCAACTGGCCTTGAACTTATTGTGTATCCCAAATTGGCCTTGAGTGGAAGTTCGCCTGCTTCAGTTTCCTGAGTGCTGGTATTATAGATGTGTACTACTATGCAAATACTTTGATATCAATTTTTAAAGTAACAGATTATGCGAAAGCTCTGTGGAGAATAGGTAGGCTTGGTAGTGTATGCTTATAATCCTGGCACTTCAGGAAGCTGAGGCAGGGGGATTGTGAGTTGGCATCCCACCTGAGGAATTTAGTAAATCCCATCTCAAAAAAAGAGAGGGGAATGTGGTTCAATGTGAAGGCTCTGGTTTCAATTCTAAGTGCTAGGGGAAAAAAGTCTGTGGAGTAACAGGATAGTTGTTAGATATCTGATTCTTTTTTTTTTTTTTTTGAGACAGGGTCTCTCTTTATAGTTCAGGCTGACCCTTGAACTCGGGCAAGTCTTGAACTCAGAAATCCCCCTGCCTCTGCCTCCCAAGTGCTGGGACTACAGGTGTGAGCCACGATGCCTGGCATTAGATATCTGATTCTTTAGGGCTGTGTAGTTTCAGTTGACTAGAGCCCTGTGATTTAGAGACCAAGAGTCTGTATTTTCATTGACTCCTAATTGCTTTGAATTTATTCTGTAGCCATGTCTTACCAGTTTTTCTTTCCCTAAGGGTAGTATCTCAGATGTAGTCCTTAGTCATATATTTCAATATCCTCTGCCTTCATGGTTTTGTTTAATGAAAAAATTTTAGTGAAATAAGGTACACCATAAAAATATATACTTTGTAATAGTACAGCTCATTAAATTAATCACAAAGTTAATAGTTTCAAGTATTCTGTTAGCCAGTTAAGGAAACATCAGTACCCCAGAAGCCCCCCTGTTTTCTTGCTTTCTTGTTATTCTCATTCTTACTCTTTGGAGGAAATCATTATTCTGACTTTTACATTTACTTTTACATGTTTCTAAACTTTTATAAATGGAGTTATACAGATTAAATTCTTTGACTTCATTAATGTAAACATAGGCTTTAGAAGTTTAATTTTAACAGATTTTGCCAATTTGCTTTTCAAAATAATTGTATCAATTAACATTGTTACCCTCTCTCCAAATGGAATTTCTAATTTTGCCATTTCCTCTTCTCTGTTAAATAAGCCAGTGTTTTATACTGTAGCCATTCTGTGAATAAGAAATGGGCTGATTTTGAGTATCTTTTCATATGTATACTGAGATTTTGCATGTTCCATTTTGTCAAGTTCAAGAATTTCTTAGATTTTTTTCTATTAAAGTATAAATCCTATCTTACAAGATTTCTCTATATATTCTTACTAAAACATTTTGCATTTTTTTCCATTTTGTAACATGCATGTGTTTTGATGGAAAATTTCTAATATTAATGCAGCCCAATTTATTGGTTTTTTTATTACTGGCATTTGCATTGTTTAAAGTCTTTCTTTCCTACCCCAAGGTCATGAAATATCCTGTAAATTATTGTTTAGATAAGTATTGACAAAATACTTAAATAGACTATGTGTCTATTTAAATTTAAGTTTATAATGGAAAATATTAAAAGTATCATATTATAGTGAGTAACATATGTGCACCCATGTTTATAGCAGCACAGTTTGTAAGAGCAAACTTTGAGACAACCTCAAACCCATCAACTGGAGACTGGATAAAAACGGTGTGTTCAAACAAACAAACAAATAAATAAATAAATTAGAGCATCACTCAGCAATAAAGAATGATACGTTATAGGCATTTATACTTAAATGGATGTACCTTGACATACTCATAAATGAAATACATAGAACACAGATGTGTAAATACCTTATTGTTTCCCTAGTATGAGAAACTGAAGGGGTAAATGAGATCCAGAATGCATGATACATATTGCAAAACAGGAAGAAAATGTTCAAAGGGAAAAAGGGAAGGTGGTGGGTGGAGAGGGTACAGGGGAAAGCTAAGAAGGGAAAGAAAAAATTTGATGGTAAAAACAAAAAATGGAAAGAAAGCTTATGTATATAGAGGTGGGGGGGCTTTAGGGAGGGAAAGGAAATGGTAAAACATGAGAAAATACATCATGTACAAGTAGAAATCCTCAGTGAAGAATGGGATCATGATGTGTATCTAAAATGTACCAAAAAATGCAATAAAGAAAAAGATTTTATTTTTAAACAAATGTCAAAAATGTAGCTCTTCATTCACATATTTTAGTGTCATGTGGCCACAGATGAGTGTCTGGGGTGTTGGTAGCTCTGCTTTAGTTTTTATTACTTATTTTTCATTAAATATTTTAATATAATTTTTCCCTTTATTGACCTATTAATTTTACATTTTGCTTTTATTTTACTAGTTTTTCTTGAGCTTACATCATGCTTACTATTTCACTCATTGAACACTGATGTCATTTAGTGTTTTGAAATTTTATAGCATAAGAATACTTTAATTTCTTTATTTTCTGATGCTTTTTGTTTTTCTTTAACAGCACTATTGCTGTGATTGGTTTTGTTGTTTTGTTTTTTGTGTGTGAGACAAGGTCTCGCTTTATAGTTAACACTGGCCCTGAGCTCACTATGTAGCCCAGGCAAGCCTCAAACTCAGCAATCCTCCTGTCTCTGTCTCCTAAGTGCTGGGATTACAGGCATGAGGTGTCATGTCTGGCACTGTAGAATGTGGTGCTGATTGTTGGTAGGTGTGAGTCACCACGCCCAGCATTGTAGGTGGTTACAGGGGTTCGAACTGAGGACCTTGCGCTTGCTAGGCAGGTGCTAGAACCACTGAGCTAAATCTTTGGCCCCTGCTGTGATTGTTTTATACAACTAGTATTTATTTAGTTTTGTCAAAGTATTTGTTTCTTTTTTATTTTCTATATGATGATTTTTTTCTACTCAAAACATTAATATTCAGTGTGAATTTCTGCTAATAGGTATTCTTTTTCTTTTGGCTTCCTTTTTTAAAGGGGTTGGAATTTTAGACTGGTACATTTGACTCATCAAAAAATTGGAAATATTCCATTATATCTGTGTTCTTTTCTCTTAAAAGCTGCTGCCCGTCTTACTTCTTTTAAGACTTTGTTTTGCTGTAATGCTTTTGATCTTTCTGTTTTTCATTTTCAGCTACTATGTCATGTCTAGCTGTCCTTTTTGCTACATTTCTCTTAGGGCTTATAGCTCTTGCATTTATGCTTGGTGTCTTTCATAAACTTTGAATATTTTCAGTTATTCTCTCCAAATACTGTTTCATATTCTTTTTCTTATCTTAATGCATTTCTTAGCACATTTTGTTTGGTTTTTGATTTGTTTGTGTGCCCAGCTGTCCAGTACACTTTTCTGTTACCCTCTTTATGATTTAATTTTTGTTGTTCTTCTTACTTAATTTTTGCTTTCAATTATTCTCCTTTTTTTTCTTGAGACAGGGTCTCACTTTGCAGTTCAGGCTGGCCCTGATCTCACTATGTAGCCCAGGCAAGCCTTGAACTCAGCAATCCTCCTGTCTCTGCCTCCTGAGTGCTGGGATGACAGGCGTGAGCCACCACGCCCGGCACTGTGGTATGTGGTATTGATTGCTGGTGGGCATGAGTCACCATGCCCAGCATTGTATGTGGTTACCGGGGATTGAACTCAGGACCTTGTACTTGCGAGGCAGGCGCCGGAACCACTGAGCTAAATCTCCGGCCCTTCAGTTATTCTCTTTTAGATTTGTCTAATTTTATGTTAAGTTCATACATCGAGTTCTGAATTATACTTAGGATATTTCTATCCTGTAATTTTTATTTTAATTTAATATTTATTTATTCATTTATTTATTTTGAGACAGGGTTTTGCTTTGTAGTTCAGGCTGGCCCTGAGCTCACTATGTAACCCAAGCAAGCCTGAAACTCAGTAATCCTCCTGCCTCTGCCTCCTGAGTGCTGGGATTACAAGAGTGAGCCACCCTGCCTGGCATTGTGGTATGTGGTCACCTGAGTTCAAGCCCGGTACCTTGCGTTTGCAAGCCAGGCACTGTAACCACTAAGCTAAATCCCTGGTCTAAGTCATTTCTAAAGTCTCTTTCCTTGGCTTGTAGGTGGTTATAGTCCTTCAGTGTGTCCAGAGAGTCTTCCATTTTTATATGTATGTGGCTATTCTCCATATTCTCAAGATAGCACTAGAAATTGAACCCAAGGCCTTTGAACTGAGATACATTCCCCAGCCCTTTTTTTTTTTTTTTTTTTTTGAGACAGGGTATCGCTTTGTAGTTCAGGCTGGCCCTGAGCTCACTATGTAGCCCAGGCAAGCCTCGAACTCAGCAGTCCTCCTGTCTCTGCCTCCCAAGTGCTGGGATGACAGGCATGAGCCACCATGCCCGGCACTGTGGTATGCGGTATTGATTGTTGGTGGGTGTGAGTCTCCACGCCCAGCATTGTATGTGGTTACCGGGGATCATCCAACTCAGGACCTTGCGCTTGCAAGGCAGGCGCCAGAACCACTGAGCTAACCCTCCGGCCCTCCCCAGCCCTTTTTAAAAATATTTTTTATTTAAGATAAGGCCTTGGTAAGTCCCTAAGTTATGTTGATTGGATTTATTGAATTAAATAGTGTAGGGTATCTCATAATTTATTCAAAATTATTACAATTTGGAAATTTTGTCTTGAAGTCTGATTTTGACCTTTGAGTGCTAGAATTCTGTCTTAAGTAATCATTTATCTTGAGAAGAGTTGGAAAGGAGATAGATAGATAGATAGATAGATAGATAGATAGATAGATAGATAGATAGATAGATAGTCACATATAGATACACATACAAACCTACATACATAGTTCAAGTCAGTCTTAGCACACACAGATGAAGAGCTAACTGGTGTTGGATCTGTAATACTGTACCTGAGTGCTAATAAGAACATGCTAATCAACCTTTTTAGTAAGTAGGTTAAGTGGAATATTTTAAGAACATATATTGATTGTCTAAATTGTAAACACTTTATTCATTCTCCAAGTTTTTCTTTTAATCTTCATTGGTACATTGTATATACACATCATGATCGCATTCAGTATTGGGAATTTGTACCAGTATATGATGCGATTTAATTCTTATTTTTTCCCATTTCCCTCCCCACCCCACAACTTCTACCCCCTAAATACATAAGCTTTGTTTTCCTTTTTTATTACCATCACATTTTTTCTTTACCCCTCATTCCTCACCTCTCCACCACATTTCCCTTTGAATGTTTTCTATTTCACAATATCCATCATGTATTCTAGAACTCATTAACATCTTCAGTTTCTCATACCAGAGAACTGACATGATATTTACACAGCTGTAACCAATTTCATTTATGAGTATGTCCTGAATATGTCCTTTTGAGTATAAATGACTCAAACGTAGCATTTTTAAAGGCAGAATAATACCCCATTTTATAGAAAAACCACATCTTCTTTATCCAGTCTCCAGTTTGATGGATATTTGGGTTTTTTCCAAGATTTAGCTATCACAAACTGAGCTGCTATGAGCATGGGTGCACATATGTCCCTATGGTAAGTCATTCACCGAATTTTAATTGAACATGAGAATTTGTATTCATATTTTATGGTTTTGTTTTTTTTTTTTTTTTTTTTGATACAGGGTCTGCTTGTAGTTCAGGTTGGCCCAGAGCTCAGTATGTAGCTCAGGCAATCCTCGAACTCAGCAGTCCTCCTGCCTCTACCTCCTGAGTGCTGGGATTACAGGCATGAACTACCATGCCCGTCATTATGGTATGTGGTACTGATTGATGGTGGGCATGAGTCACCATGCCCAGTAAGTATTGTTGTATGTTGTTACCAAGGATGAAACCAAGGACCTTGTACTTAGTAGGCAGGTGCTGGAACCACTGAGCTAAATCTCTGGCTCTGTATTCATATTTTAAAGTCTGTACTTTTTCTTTAGCTTCCAGGAAAGAAAACAACTAAACTTTGGGTTCCAGATGAAGAAGTCTCTCCTGAGACAATGGTCAAAGTAAGTAATATGTATAGATCTGTAGAAGTAACTATAGTATTACATCATTGAAAATGTTAGTTTTTACTTCTGTCACAGAGATACAACTGTTCAAATCATTCAAGTGTTTGTGTTTGTTTGACGTTTTATTGTTTTGTGAGAGTATAGGGCAATAGTGAGCAACGTTGTGGGAAACCACAAAGTCTAACTTGAGTAGAAAAAAAGATTTGAAAACTGCTTCATGTTTTTACCTTTTTTACTTCTCAGCCTTTTAGTGGCAAAGTAAAGTGCTTGTTTCTTTTGGGTATTTTCCTGTTAGTAGAATTTGTGGGGCATTTATCTTTTCCATAGGATTTAATAAAACTTTATTTTTAATAAACAGCCTATAATTCCTTGATTTAGGGGTTTTACATAAGAGATATATTCATCAATGGTATAGATAGTATTTTTTTTTTTGAGACAGGGTCTCGCTTTGTAGTTGGTATAGATAGTATTGATTTATTAAAACTAAAAATGATCTGTCGTGTGGAACTCATTTTAATCCACTCCCAGGGTGTGAAAGTCAGGAAAAAATATGTTAAATAGTAATCTTCTGTGGTATGTATGCGCGTATATGTGATCTGTGTTATAAACTACTTTAAAAAAGCATTATTTTACCTTCAGATTCTGATATACTTCTGCACACCTGTGGAGCAATCCTGCCTTCAGCAGCTTTAAATGATCCTATCACCTGATCTTATAATAAAATTGTTTTCTCAGTCTTGGTCTCAAGTGGAAGTTTTTTGACACTTCTCCAGAGAGTGAAACATTTTCAATTTAAATCTTTCACACTCTGTCTCTTCTTCTCCTTCTTCCTCATTACCTCCTTTCCCCTCCCTTTTTACGTACACAATTTTTATTTCTTAAAAAGCATCCATCAAAATAGTGCTTTGATTTTGTTTTTTAAAGGTTGATTATGGATTGCTTTTAAAAAATTAATGATTTATTTGTTAATTTCTCTTCTTAATTAGATTCAGGCTATTAAAATGATGGTTCGGTGGCTACTTGGAATGAAAAATAATCACAGTAAATCAGGAACTTCTACTTTAAGATTGTTAACAACAATATTGCATAGTGATGGAGACTTGACAGAGCAGGGGAAAATTAGGTATGCAGTTATTATTTCATGATTCATAGAATTGTATAATGTTTCAACTCTTGATATAACTAAAATGTTTCAGTTTAAAACTAGTATTGTTTCATAGGTACATATATATTTGCACAGTAATATGCTTTTGTGCAGTGATGATTTCAGAGTGATGGTCACATGTTCAGTACAAAGGTGCTGAAATATATTGCAAGTATTTTAAATAATAGATGTGTGTTGCCGGGCGTGGTGGCTCATGCCTGTCATCCCAGCACTCGGGAGGCAGAGACAGGAGGATTACTGAGTTCGAGGCTTGCCTGGGCTATATAGTGAGCTCAGAGCCAGCCTGAACTACAAAGCGAGACCCTGTCTCAAAAAAAAAACCAAAAAAAAAAAAAAAAAAACAACAATAATAGATGTGTGCTTTTGACTTATCTAAAGTGTAAACATTAGTTATAAATCAGTAACTGAGTTTTTTATATTTGGGCCAATATGTAGAGAAAAGAACAGGTGGAAGGTAACTTACTGAATCTGTTTTTAAAATGTGCTTAATATAGATCATTTAAAATGCACAGTTTGAAAGATAACAGTGTAGTATAGTGGGCCTTCCACATCTGTGAGTTCCACATTTGTGGATTTAATTATCTGTGGTTTGAAAATATGTGGAAAAGAAAATTTTCATTTGTACTGAAAATATACAGACCTTTTCCCTTTGTCCCATACTAAATAATCCAGTACAACAATATTTACACTGTATACCAGGTATTATAAGTAATCTAAGGGATAGTTTAAAATATTTAGGAGGATGTATACAGATTATATACACACTATGTTTTCTATAAGGGACTTGAGAATCTTTGGATTTTGGTGATGGGGGCATGAATTTTGGAACCAGTTTCCTTAGGATACTAAGTGACAAATGTAGTTTGAAAATAGACATTTTAGAACTCACACTGAAACATTTTCTTTTCCACGTATTTTCCACCACTTACTAAGTGATCTTTTAGTAAGTTACTTTAACTGCCCAGTTACCTCAGCTTTCATACCTATAAAACAGAGGCAGCATTTGTATCCATCATATCTAGCAGTTGTTGTATAGTCTTATGTAATTAATAGTATACACTACCTAGTAATAATAACTAGAAACAATGATGCTGAGTACAAGATAGACTTCTGTTAGGGAGGCAGTGTACTTAAGTAGTTAAAAGCATTGGCAGACTGAATGTAAACTTCACATGTTCAAATTCATGTTCCGTCATTTATCACCTGTTTTTATTTATTAGCAAGTTTTTTACTTTGACGTGCCAGATTCCTTAGCTGTAAGATAGGGTGAACTATCGTAACTCCTTACAGAGTTTACATAAGGATTATGTATATTTAAAGTTATTAGAATGATACCTAGCATTTGGTATTATGTAAGTATATTCTAGGGAATCCATGTGACACTCAGAAACATTTAGGAGCAGCCTAGAGTTTAAGATTTCTAGTAGGAACAAAGCAGATGTTGGAGGAGCAGAGGTTACTTACTTTAATAAGAAGCTTCTCTTAATTTAATAAGAAACTTCATTTTTTTGGGTATATGTTTACCTTTAAATTCCTATGTAGGAAGTAGTCTCCTTTATTTATAAAACCAAAACCAGACAAAGAACTGAAAAGTTTACTGAATTAAATAGAAACCACTGTGTACTTGGAAAATTTTAAGGATAAATATGTTAGAAGTGTATGTTCCTCATATTTGTGGAGAAGGCACCTCAATGTTGGCCTATATCTTGTGAACTAAATACTATAATTAGCTATGAATAGCTACTTGAAATATTGTTGATGAACTACAAAGGACCTTTGGGACAGGTCCCACAACTTTAGAACTGTTAATGTTGGCATTCAATATTCACTTAACCTTTAAAAAGATTAAGGAAGAGTATTAAAACAACTAGATCATTAAAAAAATACTTCCTCAGTACTATATATATTATAGATACATAATTATATGTGTTGTATAGTATTTAAGAGGATCCTAATTAAAGACCCATCTTCTATTACTAGTCCGAGGGCCCTGTAGTTCAACTAATTTATCTCTGTATTAGGAAGAACTGTTGTTTAGATGTATGTACTAGTCTAGAATTCCGTGGTGTCCTCCAATTAGCTGTTTTCCCCTTTAGCTTAAAAGGAGCCTTTTAGTAATATGTGAAAAAAAATATATGCAGTATATATATGTAGTATCAGAGTATGTGTAAAATTATTATCCACTAAACTTGCTTTCATTGTACTTTCATTTTTAGCACAGTAGTTGTGGTTGACTTATTAGCAAGTTAAGGTCAGTTTTAAGCCTAATCTATATAGGTAAATGTAGCTCCAAAAATATATATACTATAATATTGAAAACCTAGCAGGTAAACATGCAAATAAATTTGTTATGTGCTTGCCTAAGGGCAGTTTTGTATAGCATGAGAGAATTAAGTGACATTACTAAAGCAAGTACAGACTTCCATTTAAGAGAAGAATTTTGTGTAATTTTAGATATGCTTCAAAGTTAAGTAAACATAATATGGTGCTGAGTATTGTTAAAGTACTTAGCACCTAGCTTGTTAATTCTAATATAACAAAGTATCAGAGATTAGACATCTTAAAAACAACAGAAAATTTTCATAGTTGTAGAGCCTAGAAGTTCAAGAGTAAGGTACCACCATGCTTGGGTTTCTGTGGGACCCCTGTCCCAGGGGACCAGACTGTTAATTTCTTGCTTTGCCATCACAAAGCAAAAAGGGCAAATTACCTTGAGCCTTTTACAAGGAAGCTAACTCCAGTCGCAGGAGCTGTGCCTCATGATTAAACTACTTCCAAATACCATCTGCTTGGCATTTGAGGAGAAGACCCCCCCAAAATAGTGAAGACCATAAGCATTTTTTAACCCTACCCTGAATCTCTCAAAATTACCTGTACAAAGTGGTATTGGGTTTATATAAACAAATCTTATCTGTAGTCTTTCTTGTTTATTTTTCAGTAAACCAGATATGTCACGCCTGAGACTTGCTGCAGGAAGTGCTATTGTGAAGCTGGCACAAGAACCTTGTTACCATGAAATCATCACATTAGAACAATATCAGCTATGTGCATTAGCTATCAATGTAAGGAAAATGTTTATATCGGATATGAATTTATATGATCTTTGACTTCTAGAAAATTTCATTGTTTAACATGAGAATTTTGAATGTTTATACTTTTAAAAATTTTATGCATTAGAAACATTCAAAGGTTTAAAGCTGTCTTTCAACTTTTTTGTTTGTTTGCTGACATATTATAGTCAACTTGTTCTGCACAGTACTAATTTATAAAGTTACTCATATACCAAAACGTGAATCTAAACAGTGCTCCCAAGGGATATACAAGAGTAAGTTCCATAGCCTCTCATCACAGAATTTTCATAAACTGGTCAGTATACAACCTTGTTTTGTGTGTTTCTGTTTAAAGATACACATACATGCACATCCATTTCATTAGCATTGAATTAGTAGCCAACAGTACTATATTTTACACCTGAATAAAGTTTTTCCAGTGTACACTTTTCTCAGACTTCTCACAGCACTCTTGTGCTTAGGAGCACTAAACAGAACTTCTTTGCTGTACTTAGGAACCATTTTTAAATAGCAAAATTACCAGAAAAGACAAAATGTGAAAAGTACAATACTAAACAGACCAAAAAAGGGAGCTCTTAAGAACTGAAACAAGAAAGCAGGGCTCCTTTGATTTTAGCTTGGGATGTTTATTCAGGCCAATCAGTTTTTTTGTTGTTCTGTAAAGTTTAGTTGCTAATGACTATAAAAGTGATTCAAGTATTGATTTTGGGTTTACAAATAAATTTTAAATGAGTAGACAAATTCTTAATTATGAAATCTGTGAATAATGAGGATAGCCTATATTTAACTCTTAAAATGAAAATCATAGCTTTATAAAAATATAATATAGATTTAAGGCTAGAAGCATTCTTTATAAAATATATATTTATTTATTTATTTATTTATTTATTTATTTATTATTATTTTTTGAGGCAGGGTCTCACTCTGTAGTCCAGGCTGGCCCTGAGCTCACTATGTAACCCAGGCAAGTCTTGAACTTAGCATTCCTCCTGCCTCTTTCCTCCTAGTGCTGGGATTACAAGCATGAGCCACCACACCTGGCAAAATTTTTATTTTTTTGAGAGAAGGTCTCACTTTGTAGTTCAGGCTGGCCTTGAGCTCACTAAGTGGCCCAAGGAAGCCTCCAACTCAGCAATCCTCCTGCCTCTGCCTCCCAAGTGCTGAGATTATAGGCATGAGCCACCAAGCCCAGCAGTGTGGTATATGGTCCTGTTTGCTGGTGACTGTGAGTCACCACACCCTGCATTGTTGTATGTGGTTACCAGGATTGAACAAGGACCTTGTACTTCCTAGGCAGGTGCTGGAATCACTGAGCTAAATCTCCGTCCCTAATGAGTTAAATTTTGAATTGAGTGTGGAACATTTGTTAAAAGTTAATTATTAGCGCCAGGCGTCGTGGCTCACGCCTATAATCCCAGCATTTGGGAGGCAGAGGCAGGAGGATTGCTGAATTTGAGGCTTGCCTGGGCTACGTAGTGAGCTCAGGGCCAGCCTGAACTACAAAGTGAGACCCTGTCTCCAAAAAAAAAAAAAAAAAAAAAAGTGAATTATTTGCAACTTAACCAACTCTGAACAAAATTTTTTTCTAGTTTTGATATTCCATTAAACCACAGGCCTGTGCCATCTATTTTAAGTCTCCAAACCTTAATAAATAATAATTGTCCTTTTTTTTTTCTCCTGCTGTCTTTTATCTCTCACTCATTATTCATATTTTGAATTTTTCTTCATTGTTTTCCATTAGTGAGCTTCATAGTGAGCTCCATAGTGGGCTCAGGGCCAGCCTGAACTACTACTCCATTGTCCTTTTGAAATCCTCGGATCCAGTGATCTTAATTTTCATTGTCCTTTCTATAGCATTTGACATAGCTTGTTGCTCCATTATTTTCAAAATACTTTTCTTTTGTATCTGTCTCTTGATTTTTATCTTATCTGGCATTTTCTTTTTCTTTAAATCTCTAATTTCTTTGAGGATCTGTCCATGTTCAGTTTCTATACTTAAACATTCTTTTTTGGACAGTTCTTCTATGTACTTGATTGTGATACCTGCAACACTTTCCCCCCCAAGTCTCTGGGTCTGCTTCATAACCTTAATAGGAATTTTAGACTTTTAGACTTTTATGTTCTGTAAATATAAGTCTGAATTCATATTTATCAAATCTTTTCTTTCCTGCCATTTCCCAGGGTTGAATATAAATGCCATTTCATAGATCTAAAAGCATGATTTATATTTGCCTATTTGCTTATCTTTCTGTGTTGTTGAAAGATTTGAATAATTCTCCCATATGTATTATGTCTTTAATTCATATTTTATTAATCATTTTTTTAGCCATAGCCTTTGTCAACAAACTCTAATATTATTGTGAGACTTTCTCTGTTAGATAAATTTCCTTAGTCACAATTCTGATCATTTTATTTCTCAAAAAATTATTAGGGGCCTCTCTGTAAAAACAAAAATACACATATATATATGTCCTGGAATTTGACATCTCTGTTGTTTTGACTCATTTTCTCTCCAAAATCTTACTTAGTACAGCATTCTTTTTTTTTTGAGACAGGGTCTCGCTTTGTAGTTCAGGCTGGCCCTGAGCTCACTATGTAGCCCAGGCAAGCCTCGAACTCAGCAATCCTCCTGTCTCTGCCTCCTGAGTGCTGGGATTATAGGCGTGAGCCACCACGCCCGGCACTGTGGTATGTGGTATTGATGGCTGATGGGTGTGAATCACCACGCCCAGCATTGTATGTGGTTATTGGGGATCGAACTCAGGACCGTTGCACTTGCGAGGCAGGTGCCAGAACCACCGAGCCAAATCTCTGACCCTAGTACAGCATTCTTGTTTGGCACACTATTTCCACATATGTATATCTAACCTTTTCTGAAAATCCAGGCTAAGCACAGGCTTCCTCACAGAACTTTGTGTCATTCTTTTAGCTCTAAGTAGTTTCTGTCCTTTTAATTCTTTATAGATATTATCTCAGTCTCTTCTGATCTATACAGAATTTATCTTTTAGCTGTTTATGTGCATGTGGTTTGTTGGTCTTTAGTTGAGGCTTTTTAAAAGTAATACTGAATCTCTGGAAGACCTTTGCATATATTTGAACAGAAAATAGAGAGGAAAAAATAAAAACTTAATAATATGAATCTTAATTTAATAATTTGTTAGGTATTTTATAATTTGTCATTTAATTCATGAAAAACTTAATGTGTACTGGCATGTGCAATATATTGTTCGAGTTTCTGGAGGTACAAAGATGATTAAGTCATGACTACAGTCCACAAAATGCTAACAGCTTCCTAGAATGGAAATGTAGATAAATGTTAAGTTACACAAAGTAACTACTAGCTGTAAAGTGCTAAAAGTAGATGTGAGGATAATTCATGCTTAAAAAGGCCTCTGAGCCAGGCATGGTGGCCCATGCCTGTAATCCCAGCACTTGGAAGGCAGAGGCAGGAGGATTGCTGAGTTTGAGGCTTGCCTGGGCTACACTGAGCTCAGGGCCAGCCTGAACTACAAAGCGAGACCTGTCTTTAAAAAAAAAAAAAAAAGGCCTCTGAAATGAATTACTTACAAGGTACAATATAATTAATTTCATAGTAATGAACATAAGATATGATGGGAGCTTTTTTGGAGAGAAAACTTGCAGTACAGTCTTAGACACTTTTTGTAGTTCTTAAATTTGGTGGCTCAGGCTGGCGTTAATTCTTGATCCTTTTGCATCTATCTCATGAGTGCTGGGATCATAGGCATAGGCTCCAATACCAGGCTTTTCTTTTTCTTTTATTATAATTATAGCCATGAAACTATCAAATGTTGCTTTTTGGAAACATATTTTTCCCTTATAAAATTTTATTACTCTATTCTATACATTTTTTTTTTTTTGTGGTACCAGGGATCGAACTTGGGCCATTGTGCGTCCAAGGTTGGCATGGTACCCCTTGAGCTAAATCCCCAGCACTTACCTCACATTTACTTTTATAACACAGTTAAAAGGATACTGTAATCATCTTTGCAGAAAAAACTTCCTCAGTTCTCAGTGGTAACTCTTTCATTCTTTATTCAGATGATTCTTTTAAAGTACCCATGTGTCACCATTCTTGTCAGTTCATTTCTTCAGTTGTAAATTGTTTATGTTGCTTTGGATATGATTTGATAGATTCTCTAATCACTTCAGTCACTAAAAAGTATTGCTGAAAGAAGTGATTCACAGATTGATTTTAAACTGCACTGTATTGTTGAATCCCAAATGATAAAGAGGACAAAAATACTGTCTTTGTTGGGCATATATTTATGAGGGTGGGATGTTTGAATGGAAATTAATATTTTAATGAATGGTATTTATTTATAACTGTATTTGACATGGTGACTTTCATTGATGTAATCTCCCTCACTTCCGTTTTGTTACTAAACCACTCACTCTCCCTCCCTTTCTCCTTCCCTTCTCCTTTCCTTCTCCTTTTCACCCTTCCTATCCTTCTCAGTACTTGCTAAGTTATCCAGTGTGGACTTAAAACTTGCTATTTATTTACATACAGTTTTTAATTGGATATTTTCATGGTAAATTGAATATGTCATAATTTTGTTACATATTCATAAGAAATAATTGTTAATCGAATATAAAATATAAGGCATAATTATATTCATTTTATATATTAATAGAAAACAATACATAATACTTTTTTTTAGTTTTTTGTTGTTGTTATTATTTTTTAGTTTTTTGAGTCAGGGTCTTACTATGTAGTTCAGGCAGGCCCTGAGCTTACTATGTAGCCCAGGCAAACCTCAGACTCACAGCAATCCTCCTATTTTTGCTTCCTGAGTGTTAGGATTACAGGCGTGAGCCACCAAACCCAGCATTGTGGTATGTGGTACTGGGGATCGAACTGGGGACCTTGCGCTTGCCAAGCAGACGCTGGAACCACTGAGCTAAATTCCTGACCCTACATTTTATATATGTAAAATAAATACATAAACAGTAAAAAGCATAACAAATATATATATGTGATGTGTGTGCACACACATATTAAATGTACTATGTATATTTATATAAAATGAAAACCTCTATCCTGTTAGAATTAATGCTGAGGAAGGAGTGAATATTTATTTTGTTGTGTTATGAGGATAAGGGGACAAAATTTCTGTGAAAGCTAGGCTACTTTTAAAAAACTAATAGGTGATACTATAAGATACTAAAAACTTTAAATCAGAGATACAAAGGTGAATAAAGATATAGTTCTTTTAAGGAACTAGTATTGATAGGTAAGACAAATCAGTTAATTTAATATTAAATACTATGCTGGAGATATGCACACAGTGCTAAGGGAAGATGAGTACAGGGTATAGGTAAGACAAAAGGCAAGATGCTCCTTTCTGACAAATACGTGAGGTATTTTTTTTCCCTTTAAGTTTATTGGTACATTATAGGTATATATTATAATCACACTTATCATTGGGAATTTGTACCTGTACATGATATATCTTCATTTTAATTTTCTCCCCATTCTCCCTTTCCTTCCTCCCCATGTCCCTCCCTATTTACAAAAATTGTTTCTGTATTTTCCTTTTTTTCTTATATATTTTCCTTCCCTTCTTTCCTTACCCTCCCCCTGCTTCCCTTACCTCTTTGGACCTTTACTTTATATTTTACATTTTTCTTACACATTTTGATCCTCGTTTACTTTTGCAGTTTTTCACACCAGAGAAATTATTTGGTATTTACACATGTAGCCTCATTGTGCATCCATTGAGCTATAAATGTCTCTAATTTACTATTCTTTATGGCTGAATAGTACTCCATTTTATTTTTTTAATTTAAAACCACATCTTTGTCCAGTCTTGAGTTGATGGGCATTTGGGTTGCTTCCAAAATTTAGTTATTGCAAACTCTGCTGTTATAAATGTGGATGTGCGTATATCGCTGTTGTATGATGCTTTTAATTCTTTTGGGAAGATAGGAGAGGAATAACTGGGTTAAATGGGATCTCTCATCCTAGTCTCTGAGGAGTCTCCATTCTGATTTCCACAGTGGTTGTACCAGTCTGCACTCCCACCAACATTGTAGAAAGGTTTTTTTCTCCCCACAGCCCCTGCCACCACATTTGCTTTTGGCTGTTTTTTTTAAAAATTAAATTCTTTATTGGTACATTTTATGTACATGGCTGTTTTCTTGATAGCAGCCAGTTGTACTTGAGTGATATGAAATCTTAAAGTTGTGTTCACGTTTTCTTCATGTTTATTTCCTGTTTTTTACTTTTTCCTCTGGGAATTGTGTTAATTTCAGATGCCCAGGTTTTTTTTTTTTTTTTGAGACAGGGTCTTGCTTTGTAGTTCAGGCTGGCCCTGAGCTCACTATGTAGCCCAGGCAAGCCTCGAACTCAGCAATCCTCCTGCCTCTGCCTCCTGAGTGCTGGGATTACAGGCGTGAGCCACCACGTCCGGCACTGTGGTATGTGGTATTGATTGCTGTTGGGCGTGAGTCTCCATGCCCAGCATTGTATGTGGTTACCGGGGATTGAACTCAGGACCTTGCGCTTGCCAGGCAGGCGCCAGAACCACTGAGTTAACCCTCCGGCCCCCCCCAGTTTTGAATTGGGTTATGATAAATGTCTTTAAGAATGGAGAGTTAGCTAGCAGATTAGGGTTAGATAGTTTGGGAGAAGGGACTTTTATAGGGTAAGCAGGCATATAGAGTTAACAATCAGCTTGATTCATGTATGTAACTGAAAGTAATGTGTTGCTGATGTGGATTCCTTGAAGTTGTACATTTTAATCTGAATGTTAAATGATAGAACCAAAATATATAAATTGGGTAGTTCTATTTTAAAACTAAATGAAAAAGCTACATATAAGATAATATTTACATTTTATTTTTAAAGTTTTAATGTTTTTATTTTGTGGTGCTATGGATCAAACCCCAAGCCTTGAACAATCTAGGTGAACACACCAGCACCGACCTATATCCCTTATCCCTATGCTTTATTTAAAAAAAATGTCCAGATGGATTTAAATTGACTAGTTTTATCTGTTTTAGGAATATAGTCAGTGTTTTCTAGTACACATAAATCTTAGTTATTAGGGTCCAAGCAAATATTCAAACCTTGAAATTAACTTACAGTCACAACATCTGTCTTATGAAAAATGAAGCAGTGATTGTAGATACACTTGCTGCTGTTTACCTCTACTTGAAAGAACACATTTGTTAGTTGTTTTGTAGTTTTTTACCCCTGCTGCCATGTTAGTAATACTTGAAATAATTAATTGTATCTTTACAGGATGAATGTTATCAAGTAAGACAAGTGTTTGCTCAGAAACTTCACAAAGGCCTTTCCCGGTTACGACTTCCACTTGAATATATGGCAATCTGTGCACTTTGTGCAAAAGATCCTGTAAAGGAGAGAAGAGCTCATGCTAGACAGTGTCTGGTAAAAAATATAAATGTGAGACGGGAGTATCTGAAGCAACATGCAGCTGTTAGTGGTAAGCACATTGGAAAATATATTTCTCCAGCCTGCCAGTTTCAGTGTTACAGGATACAAAATACTGCTGTTAGTATATTTTAATTGGTGCCTGTTAAATACGATGTCGGCCTTTTCTGGTAACTGCTTTCATTATATAGATGATTTTAAAAATAAAAATGCATGGGTATTTAAATCTCAACTTGTATCAGTATAAATGGCTTAATGATTAAAGAAAATAATGACAGAGTACTTTCAATAGAATAGTGAAATTCATAACATTTATGTGCCTCTCTATGCATTGTTTTTTAATGTAAAAAGTACAAGTCTTTGATCTTTGTTGTTTGTTTTCACTCAATACTGACAGTATCAAGTGCTTGTTTGCCTGCTTTCATCAGCTCAGCCTGTGAAAGTTAGCTGTTCTGCTTCTTGACTTTGTGACTTAGCAATATTAAAATGTATCCAAATATGCAAGTCATACACTTTATATGTTCTTACTCACCATTCATCAAATCCTATTAAGACTTCCTCCAGATCTCTTGACTACATATCTGTCCATTCCTTCTGCCTTGCTTTATTTCATTCAGATTGTTCTACATACTCTTGACTTTATGTTGTAAATATCTCTCTGCCTCTCTCTCAGCCCTACCCCCACTGTGCTGCCACTTTGCCATCAAAGTTATCTTCTGAGATCTGTATCACTTCCTTTGTTAAAATCACATGTAGATTTTATTTTCTGCTGCTTATGGGATAAAGTTGGAATGCCTTTTCATGGCTTCTGTAGTTTCTTTTTAGCTTGTTTCCAGTATTCTATCACTTCCTCCTATAAATTCTGTATTCCATGTACTTCGGATTACTTGAAATGTGCAGCTTTTTTCTTTCCTATGTTATGAACTCTGTCTGGAAATGGCCTCCCCCTTCCAGACAAGCAAATGAACAAATACAGGAATCATGACAATATACCTGGTGGACTTCTAAAATGTATTTGTTGTTAGTGTATCACTGTAACTATTCTTTGTTTCTTTCTTATTTTGGAAAAAGATAAGATTTACTGGTTATATTTAGTCAAGTTATGTAACCCATGCTTTAGTTTTTTTACTCATGAAATTGGAGTATTTATATTTAATTTTTATAGTTTTGTGAGGATTAAAAATTTGTGACCTAAAGAAGTCTTCAGTAGATACCAGCTATTCTTATTTTGGACACTTTTGGTGTTGAAGATAGCTTTTGTCTCTCTTCATGCTTGGATATGAGTTTGTTGCCTGGTTTTATTTGTCTTTATGTTTTGGAGATTTTAACAAATAATACATAGTAAGCACTTAAGAAATGTTTGATGTATTTCCTTTTGAATTTTACTGAATTTCAAATCTTGTTACTTCATCTTGTGCTTGGATGAATTAATATTGCATAGAAACTGTTCTCTTTGGGTTCAGGAATGTAAATAAAGAAAATTTGATGCTTTATGAGCACAGAAGATCTTATATAGTCCAGGTTTAACATGTGATTTAAATTTAAAGCTTTAATTTGATTGTAGGAAAGTAAATGGAATTGAATATGAATCACACTTTTTGTGTATCCTTTATTAAAGCTAGAATTCCCTTTCTGACATCTGTAGCATAATTTGCCAAGAGTAAGCACATTAAAATACTTGAATTTAGATAAAAAAAGTTCATTACTTAAAACATCTTAGAAACTCCATTCCTCATTTCCATGTTGTTAATTTGTTCCTCTGTTACAAATGGACACAGCCATTTCTCACTGTTTTTTGTGCTTTAGTGATTTTTGAAAGATTTATTTGATGTTTTTCTTCTCAGGAGCAAAAATGGATCTTAAATGTCTCTTTTTTTGAATATTGTTTATATGGGTCACTTTTTTTTTTTTTTTTTTTTTTTTTTTTTTTTTTTTTTTTTTTTTTTTTTTTTTTTTTTTTTTTTTTTTTGAGACAGGGTCTCACTCTGTAGTTCAGGCTGGCTCTGAACTTGCCCAGGCAAGCCTCGAACTTACAGCAATCCTCCTGCCTCTGCCTTGCAAGTGCTGAGATTACAGGGATGAGCCACCACGCTGGGCATTGTGGTATGTGGTACTGCTTGCTGGTGGGCATAAGTCACCACGCCCAGCAGTGTGGTATACGGTTACCCAGGATCGAATCTGGGACCTTGTGTTTGCAAGGCGACACCAGAACTACTAAGCTAAATCCTCGGCCCTATGGCTCACTTTTTCCATATGCCTTTGAAGCCTGAAATATTTGTATTTCTATCCTGTCACTAGGCATTCCAACATCAGGTACTATGAATGAATTAATAAACTGTTTATTGCACTTCTCAGTGCAAAATTTCAGTGATTTTCTTCAAGCCATATGTACTGTGGTGAACTCCTAGGATATAGGAAGAATAATATGAAAGAACTAAGATTTGATTTTCTAACTTGGGTTTTTTTCTTTTCTTTCTCCCCACACCCCTTTCTTTGTTTCTTTTACAGAAAAACTACTCTCTCTTCTACCAGAGTATGTTGTTCCATATACAATTCACCTTTTGGCACATGACCCAGATTATGTCAAAGTGCAGGATATTGAACAACTTAAAGATGTGAAAGAGTAAGACTTTCCCTCTAGTGTTTTGTGTTTTCTGAAAGCTACTTTTCCCTTTTACTGTTGATCATGGGATCTCATGTATAATTAATTCCTATATTTCATTATGAGTTTGTTTTCTCGTATTACTCATTGTTTTTTATTTCATCACATTATATTTCTAGTGTAATTTTCTAAAACTGAGCATGATTACTGTAATTTTAGTTCTGGCAGTTTTTTTCTCTTAAATTATCTATTGACTGTTTTTATTCCAATTTTTTTCTGCTTCCTTTACAAACTGTGTGTAGCTTTTCAAGTCAGGTGAATTATATTTTTCTCTGCAGTAACTAGCTTCCTTTATAGGAAGAGAGAATGACCTCATTTCATAATGGGACAAGTTCATAAACAAGGGACTATTTTCCTTGAGTAGTTAATTGCTGATTCTCTAATTAGAGTTTATTACATTTGTGTTTTTTTTCAAAGATTGTTGAGAAATTACAAATGCTCCATGTGTGCATGTAGATATAGTGGTGTTTACAAAAGTTTTTTTTGTTTTTTTTGACATAGGAACTTACTTTATAATTCAGGCTGGTCATAAATTCACTGTGTATTCCAGGCTAGGCCCGAGTGCTGGGGGTACAGGTGTGCACCACTGCACCCAATTTGCAGAAGCTTTAAAACTAACCTAATTCTTGAGTCCCTAATCCTCTTATTTTTTAATCAATTGCTACTTTTGATAGCCTATTGCAGAAAAATAATTCTTGGTTTCTTAATTAATAGAAATATTTCATAATTAAATATTTGAAATTTCTAAGGAGAATAAAATTAAGTTACCAATAAATTCCAAGACTTCCCATCAGTACTTGAGTCTGTCTAAATATGCAATATGTATGATTAGGGAAAAGGTTGTTATAGTCTTTCTTTGCTACAGTTCCCATTTCTAAAATGTAGGTCAATAATTACTTGAATGAATTGTTTGAAAAACCTTGCCACTTTTTTATAAAAAGAGAATACTGGTTTTTAAGTGAAACATTTTTTAGAATTTAGTAGACAGTTTTGGCTGTCTTTCTAAATTGCCTGTGTAACCATGACACTGTATTGTAGAAGCACTCCAGAAAAACTTCTCTTGTACCTGAGCTCCTAAAGGTTACTTTTAAAAATTAATTATTTTTTTTGCTTCTACAATATCTTGCTCACTGTTCTCTATTCCTTTTTTTCCTGATACCAGGAAACTGGGGACCATGTGCTTGCAAGGCAGATGTGGCACTACTGAGCCGGCCCTCCCATTATTTTTCTTATTTGTATATCACTTGTACCTTTGTCCTTTTGGTATATCTAATATAAAGAGAAAACACTTTGGTTTTTTATTAATTTTAGGTCCTTAGACTTGGGCCATTGAAATCTTTTGTTGTTTTCTTCTCGTTAAGCAAAGGTATTGTATATGTTTGTCAACAATGAGTTTTTCCTTTCTAATTTTATTTATTTAGTTATTTTAAGACAGGGTCTCGCTTTGTAGTTCAGGCTGGCTCTGAGCTCACTATGGAGCCCAGGCAAGCCTGGAACTCAGCAATCCGCCTGTCTCTGCCTCCCAAGTGCTGGGATTACAGGTGTGAGCCACCACACCCGGCACTGTGGTATGTGGTATTGATGGCTGGTGGGCGTGAGTCTCCATGCCCAGCATTGTGTGTGGTTTCTGGGGTCGAACTCAGGATCTTGCGCTTGCGAGGCAGGCGCCAGAGCCTCTGAGCTAACCCTCCGGCCCGTCCTTTCTAATTTATTAATGAAGAATATTTACTGTGTAATAGGATAGCGGTATTCTTCAGAAGACTTCCCATCAGTACTTGAGTCTGTCTAAATAGGTAAAATCTCACTTGATCCATGTCTTAAGTACTCCTTTTGGAAATCACTCTCATAGCATGAAGTTAAGATCACTTAATTTCTTTCAGTATTTGTGTTTCTTTTAAAGTCTTCTCTGAGGAATCTACTAAGACTATATAGGGGTCCCGTGAGTTCCCATCTGCATTATTCATTCACCTATTGTGATACATGTGTGACATAGCTTTTATCTCTGCTGTTTTTCTTTCATTCTTTCTTCTCCTGAGGTTATAAACTAAGTTTGCTGTGTTTAGACATATGTCTCCTTTTTTTTCCTTTATTTTTTTAGATGTCTTTGGTTTGTTTTGGAAATACTAATGGCTAAAAATGAAAATAACAGTCATGCATTTATCAGAAAGATGGTAGAAAATATTAAACAAACAAAAGATGCCCAAGGACCAGATGATGCAAAAATGAATGAAGTATGTGACTTTTTTGTAAATATTGTTTGTGAATATGATTCCATGTTGATTTACACATTTTTGGCGTGGAGTATGAAACTGTAATATTCATAAACTATTAAACAATTTCTTTTTGTATTTCTATTAGTAACACTAATGCAGAATTAGTAATTCTGTCAATAGTAAACTAATAATACAAGAAGGTAAAATGTTTACCTTGACAATTGTTTTCATTTAGACCAGATGAATGTTGTAGAATTATTTCTAATTTACAACATTTAGAATGCCAATTTAATTCCATTTCAGAAATTGTATACTGTGTGTGATGTTGCCATGAATATCATCATGTCAAAGAGCACCACCTACAGTTTGGAATCTCCGAAAGATCCAGTATTACCAGCTCGTTTTTTCACCCAACCTGACAAGGTAGTCTTGTTTTCAAAATTTATTTATTTATTTATTTGTGTAACTTACAATTAAATCTATTTTCAGCAGCAGGTTTTAAGTAAGATCAGGAAGGAACTGTGTCAAGAGCTGGCAATAAAGGACAGAAAAGATTACTATACTTTTTAAAAATTGGCCAGATTGGAGAATAAAGATATATAGATTGGATGATTCAGAGTTTTTTGTTTGTTTGTTTGTTTGTTTTTTGAGACAGGGTCTCGCTTTATAGTTCAGGCTGGCTCTGAGCTCACTATGTAGCCCAGGCAAGCCTCGAACTTAGCAATCCTCCTGTCTCTGTCTCCTGAGTGCTGGGATGACAGGCGTGCGCCACCATGCCCAGCACTGTGGTATGTGGTATTGATCGCTGGTGGGCGTGAGTCTCCATACCCAGCATTGTATGTGGTTACCGGGGATCGAACTCAGGACCTTGCGCTTGTGAGGCAGGCACCGAAACCACTGAGCTAACCCTCCGGCCCCAGAGTTTTTTCCTTAGCGTTCAAAGCTATACCAAAAGCATAGGTAAAAGTGTGGTCAAATCATAAGGGCTTGGGAGTTAATGCAGGGTCAAAAGCAGGAAAAAGAATACTGATAAAATCTGAAGTTTTAGATCTATAATTGGGATTTTAATGCTATGAGGAGATAATGCAGAGAATGGACACTGGAACACACCTGAATCTCTGAGAACTGTCTCAGTGTTCTCAAACCAAAAGGCATTTCTACAGTTCCTCTTAGAGAGTTGCACTGTATCAAAAGATATTAAGTACTCAAGAGTCGAGAAGCCACTACTGTTCATCTTTCTGTTTTTAAAGCTGTGTACCAGTTAACACCTAACTAGTATATGGAATAACCTGCAAGTTCACCCACTGGCAGAAAGGGCTGTTTTTGTGTTTTTCAGTTTTTTTCTGGTATCAGGGATCAAACTCAGGACCTTCCACTTTTGAGGAAGCTAAATCCCAGACCTTTGAAAGGGCTATTTTTAAGCATTGATTTTGGAGTAAACAGGATAACAGGAATATATGTCCTTGTCCCTGGAGAGTTACTATAGGCAAATGTTTTCTGATGCAGTCTTAGCTCTAGCATGTTAGAGTTCAAATATGTTTTGTTATTATTGAGGTTGATACAAGGTTAGTTTTAGTTTACTACAGTAATTAGGATCAGTAACTGAAAAGTTTTAACCACCCAAGAGTTTACCTTGAGCATTACTTGGCCAGTGCATTTGTTTATATACTGACTATCCTGAGCATTGCTCAGCCAGCTATCATTTCAGCCAGTTCATTCTTGCACTGAATAAATGTGACAAAACTGTCGTTTTTATGTTTCATGTTAATGTAAAAATAGGCAATTTTTAGTCATCCTATATTTACATATTTTAAGTGGTTAATGGATGAGTTTAAATAAATACATATATTTTTAAAAAACTGTTTGTTGGTTTCTAACTACCTCATGATATAGTATTTTAATATTCACTACCTCTTTTTCCCTTGCTTGTAGAATTTCAGTAACACCAAAAATTATCTGCCTCCAGAAATGAAATCATTTTTCACTCCTGGAAAAGTATGTTTTGAGAATTCTTTTAATTTTTATGTCATTTACTTTATGTGATTATTGGCCTAGTTGTGTTACTTTTAAAATTTTGTATAACACAAAGTGGGAAATATAATTAGTCTTACATTTATTAGTAAGGAATGATTGTGTTTACTATATAGATGCAGGTGGAGATACACAAACTAGTATTTTAGCTTGTTATAACACCCAGGAAACCTTGATCCTTGGACTTTGTATCCTAATGCCGAGATAACAATCTTTAAAAGGCACCATCTGTAGCGTTTCATAGCAAGAGTTTTAATTACCTATTTTCATTAGTGACTGTACATTTCCTTTGTTCTCACATTGTGTATACCTTTTTAAGTGGCAAAAACTATGATTTTTTTATATAACTTTTAATTTGTTTGAGTGATCTTCAATTTATAATTTTATTTGGATTAAAGATAGGTGCATTTTTTCATGATTTGTGTATAAATACTTGGAGATGTTATTTATGATTCTTGACATGTAAGTTTCTTTTGGGTTTGACCAAATAGAGATGTACATTTTTATTTCAGCCTAAAACAACCAATGTTCTAGGAGCTGTTAATAAGCCGCTTTCATCGGCAGGCAAACAATCTCAGAACAAATCGTCAAGAATGGAAACTGTTAGCAATGCAAGCAGCAGCTCAAATCCAAGCTCTCCTGGAAGAATAAAAGGGAGGTAAGTACACAAGAAATCTTACACTTTACGTTTAACAATTTCAACAAGGGTATGAGATTTAAACATAATATAACTCAAAACATTTAAGGTTAATGAATGGAAATTAGTGCATAATTTCTACTAAATCTTGGTAGCTACTTACCAGTTCATATTTGTTTGCTTGCTCATTTTCTTTGTGCACTCCCTCTTAGCTTTTTATATTTGAGCTTGCCAGTTTTCAGCCTTAATGTTTAGTACTATTAAGTTACACTGCATTGTATCATTAAAATGAGGAGATCTTAGCTAACATGAAAAAATTGTATAATACATTAGTGAGTAAAAAAGGCAAATTATAGAACAATGTTATGATTTCTTTGTTTTGGAAAAGGATTTATATTCATGTTTATATAAGCATAGAAAGTTGTTGGAAGACTACACAACATCTTAACAGTGTTCAGGATAACTGGTGTAGAAGAAAGATAATTTTATGCAATTTTGTGCAGTTTAAATTTCTTTTCATTATATGTATGAACCTTTTTGGTTGCTCAAAAAGCAAAAAGATAATTCAGCCTTTTCTGATTTTAGCATAAATGTTTAGGACATAATTTATTAGAAGCAGAGCATTGTAAAGGGCTAAAGTGCCATTATTTATTGATTTTTTGCCATGTTATTAGAAAGTTCAAACTGTCTTTTGCACTGTTTGTAACCAGTCAGTAAAGAAAGGAGACATTGTAAAATGTCTATCAATTTTCTTTTAAGCAATAAATTGCTGAATAGCATATAGTGGAATAAAAATGGCATCAGTAACTTTTTCTATTATAGATTCTTATTAATGCTAATATTAGAGGTCAATACCTAAATGATCCTTATGCTGTGTAAGTTAAATATTTCCTGGGTCATACCTACCATGACCAAAACATTTATAGCAACTTATTTTCTAAATGGTTGATATTTCTTCTTGAATTTCTGATTATGAACAGAAATATCTTAGTGCATTCAGTCCTCTAGGCTTTAGGGCCTTATATTGTCTTTGACTGTTTCCTTATATATACATGCTCAATTATCAAGTTTAGTCAATTTTTTTCTTATAATATTTTATACTTTTTAAACTGTCACCATCTTTTTAAGTATTATAATGTGTTTCTGTGTACATCACACCATTAGATAATCTTTTAAAAAGTATAACTTGTCAGAAATCTTAATTACCTTCTTGCTTTTAAGATAATTATGATATGATCTTGTTCTTGTGTTGTTATATAACAGATATATTCTGATTTCACTACTGTACTTTTTCAGTGTTCTTTTATTAAACTTTCACCCTCAGACTGGTCTATTACTTTCCCCTCCAAATCTATCTTTTCAGCTCTTTCTAAGGAATTGAGCTAGATGTGTTTGAGAAACTAGCTTCGTCAGAAAGTAAGAATGAGGGGCAAATAATGAGATAAAGTTGACAAGTGGCCAGATTATATTTGAAGTGTATGAACAATGGTAATGAATTTGGATTTGATTTTAATTGCAACTGGAAGATATTGCTAGGGAGTCTAGAGTTCTAACTTGTGCTTTTTTAAAGATTACCTGATTATTTGTGGAGAATAGAGAAGCCGTAGTTGAGGTTGGGAATCAGCTAACAGTAATTTAGGGACAGGATAAAGAAGGAGAATGATGGTAAATAGTAAAGAAACATAATTTATTCTGATGTGAAATCCAAATAGCTTGGCTGATATGTAAGATATGAACATTTAGGCAAAGGAAGGACTTAAGAATGTATGTTGGAATTACTGCTTGAGTAAAAATCTGGATAGATGGTAGTGCTATTTATTAAGATGTAGAATCCTTGATGAGTAGGTTAAAAGAAAAGTGTTGGAATTTTGGCTGTGTTTGAGTTCCCATGCCTGTTAGAAATTCAAGTAAAGTATTGAATAGAAAATTGTGCATATGACTTCAGAGCTCAGGGTAGCTGGACTAGAGGGATTAAGAGTTAAGGTTCAGCAATGAATGATTTTAAGAAAGAGATAAAGATGAGAGAGAAAGCAAAGCTGGACCTTTTTAGATACATGAAAACATATGCTATTGATTCACTTAAGTGTTTATTGAGTACCTGTTCTGTACCAGGTATAGTTTCAAATGTTTAGTCTACAGTGGTAAGTAAAACTGACAGATGATTCATGCTTGTGTTTTAACAGGGAGAAGTAATTAGCAAGTAATAAACCATGACTCAGTGCAATGGAGAGTATTAAGTATATAGAGAGAAGATTGTTACAGGCATGGGACAGTAAATTGCCATTTTGGCCAGTGTAACTGAGAGAAAAACAGTTTTAATTTGATTTATATTTTCACCCCAAAGTAGAATTTCAGTTTTAAAACAACTTAGAACATTGAATTTGTGATTTTTTTTAGAATATTAAGTGAGCATTGCTTTTTATTGATTTGGAGCTTCATATGATAGAATAAAATATTTATCTTCAAAAAGAATAAAAATTTCTTCATAAAGCTACAGTAGGGAACACAAAAAGCTTTTAAGGTTCATTTTAATAACAGTTACACCTGTCTATATTAAAAGGCTTGATAGTTCTGAAATGGATCACAGTGAAAATGAAGATTACACGATGTCTTCACCTTTGCCAGGGAAAAAAAGTGACAAGAGAGACGACTCTGATCTTGTAAGGGTGAGATATTTGGTTTGATTTTATAGTAATAATTTTAATATTGTCTTACTTCTATAAATAGTAACTTTCACACCAAAACAGTTAGTATCGCTCTGAAATTTGGCATTTAATTTTCTTCTAGTGGCTTTAGTGACAAATTTGAGTTTAAAATTTCCTTCTACCATGTAACTTAAGTATATGGAATTTATGTATTTCTTGTCATTGGGGCAAGTCTTAATTCTTGAGCTGTTTCAAATCAAACCTGGCATTTGTATAATCAGACCTGCTTGATTTTTTTTTTTTTTTTTTTGAGACAGGGTCTCACTTTGTAGTTCAGGCTGGCCGTGAGCTCACTATGTAGCCCAGGCAAGTCTCGAACTCAGCAATCCTCCTACCTGTGCCTCCTGAGTGCTGGGATTACAGGTATGAGCCACCATGGCCAGTGTGCTTGATTTTTTAAATTTTAATTTTGTTTGCTTGTTTCTTTTTTTAAAACATAGTATGTTTAGACTTCACCTAAGAAAAGGGAACAAGAGCTGGGCGTGGTGGCTCACGCCTGTAATCCCAGCA
>PVIC010012332.1:0-39853 GCA_004025085.1 Thryonomys swinderianus | reverse complement strand
CAACGCATCCTAGCCCCGCACGATGCCCAGGGGAGTCCACCCTCATGTGCTGCCCTGCACTAGTGAGTGGGGCAGGCAGCACCACCCTTCAGCCCTAGTGCTGCCCCTGCTCTGTCCCGAGCAGACAGGCGCGTCAGCGAAGCATCTCGGCTCTGGCAGGGGCTCCAGGATGACAGGCAGCTGCAGCAACCTCCTCCTTAGGCAGCTGAGGGGACACAGAATTTGTTCTTTTTCTCTCGTGCTGCTGCTAGAAGCTGTGAAGGTGACTGTTTCTGTTGTGGTCTGGATGCTCTCGGCACTCCGAAAAGCTCCAGGGCTTTCTCTTGCAGGACGCTATCTTCATCTGTTTTAAGATGTCAGCAGACGCGCTGTGGAGTTTTTCTCTTTCCATTTGGTGTCTGTGAATAGAAACTGACCTCAAGGGCAGCGGCCACCTCCACCCGCCCCCAGGGCAGGCCAGGCCAGTGGACGGAGAGTGGAGGCTGAGCAGACGGTTTGAGCAGCTCGAAGCACGCTCTGTTCCCAGCAGAAAGGGGCTCTCGGATGGCGCGTTTCCAGCAGACTTCCCGTCATCGGTCACACTGCTGTGGCTCCCCAATTTCTCTGACAACTCCACCATCTATTTTTTGTTTTAAATTTTTTTAGCTGGACAGATAGTTTTCTTGGAAGCATTTGCTTTAGCTGGCTCCATGGTCTAAGGAGTAAATTATGATGCTTTCCTGAAATCATCTGGTCCCTCTTGAACACGTCCATGAGCTGCGCTCAGAATGTGCCCAGAGCATGTCTCAGCTGCTGTGCGTTACAACCCCGCGGCGTCTGGTGAGGGTCCCGGGGCACTCGCACCAGGAGACGAGGATGGCGGGTAGCAGAGCCGGGCCACGCTCTGCCCAGCACCACACAGCCGGGTCCGGGTTTGAGCGCACAGACGCAGCAGGGGCAGCAGCAGGAGGGGACTGGGCTGCACCTCACAGGAGGACACGGATGCTGTGGCGCACAGCGACACCTCCGGGTGTCAGCTGCTCACGCGCCAGCTAGTTGGTGACTAGTCTGAAATCCAGCTCCTCTCACTAGTGCAGCCCAGCGCTCGCTCGCGCCAGCACACTGTGGCGGGTGCTCCTCCAGTCCCAGCGCCGTGCGAGGCACTGCAAACCGGAGCCCAGCCTGGGCAATTTAAGGACTTAGCTGAAGCAGACGGAAGAGGAAGCAGTGCACACTGAGCAGGCGGCGGCAGAGGGCAGCACAGCCTCGGGTCTGCTGTGGCAACCTGGAGACAGCTGGGCTGCTCACTGCCACAGCCAGGCCACGAGATCGCCCGAACCACCCTACGCCTGGACCCCTGAGGAGAAAGGAGCTCCCACTCATGGCACCTCCGTGCCCAGCTCACGGAGCGAGACACCCCGGGAGCTCTGAGTCCTGCGGGCGCAAGAGTGAAGAAAGGCACAACCCACAGGCAGAGCTCTGACTGCAGCCCGAGGGACAAGAGGACGTGGCAGGTGGGCCAGGCCTGGGAGGCGCTGGACAGTCCGCCAAGTGGGTACACAGCGCAGGCTCCTGATGCACACGCACAAGCCGGCCCGTGGGGGGCACCCACGTGTGGCACTCGGACAGCAGGATTCGCACGCGGAAATGGCAAGGGCAGGAGAGGGGCAGGAGCAGCAGCTCCTCCAGCCCTGGAGGCTGAGACACTGTGTGCACTTACTTGTGTTCTGGTTGCAGGGTACTTAATGTCCAGAATTAACTCCTTTATTTCTGTCTCAATCGAATCTATAAGGAAATCGAAGTGCGATTTTCACTTTTTATGAAACCAGAAAATCAAAGAATTTTTACTTTTCAGGGCAGTGACATGGAGGCACCCTCTGGCAGCCTACAGCTCGGGCTCCCTGGTGTCCGTCTCTGCTGCGCGACACCCTGTCCCCGACACCTACCAGGAACGGGAGGCTTCGCCCTCAGCAGTGCCGCCAGCTTCGCCATGAGGTGCATGTCCCTGGCGCGCTCGCTCTTCTTGTCGCTGAAACAACAAAGGCAATGGCTCCTGGCAGCACTGAGGCTTCCTCCTCCTGCCACAGCGCGAGGAGCCCAAGCCGCGGCCCACGGCCCTGACTGCCAGCCCACACGGGCAGCAAGGGCCGGGCAAGGCCAGCAGAGGCGCCTGGCCGCACCTCACCTCAGCGCCAAGTGGAAGGGGATATTCACCGTCTTCATGTTCCCCGACACGGAGTCCACCAGACAGACCTGGTACGTCTGAGGCTGCCAGCTTTGGCTGGTGACGTTGTTCAAGCCCATGATTTTGTAGCCAGGATACAGCAGCCTGAGGAAAGCAGGCACCGACACAGTGAGGCCTCGACGAGGAAGGGAGCTGTCACGGGGCCGGAGACGCACCTCTCCTCAGCCCAGCAGCGTCCGGGGCTGGGAAAACAGGCCCTGGCTGATCCACGTGTAAGACCAGAAGACACGAGCAAGCGTGGCTTCACTCTGTGTCACCTCAGCAGAGGCTGAAGGGATGGCGGCTGCATTGAGTCGGCTTGCCTTTTCCCGAGGAATGCTCGTTATTAAATATTTAAACGCTAATTATACATCAGGCCCCCACAGGAAGGCCACGAGAGAGTCACAACCCTCGCAGCCCACGCGGGGCAGCGCCTGCCCGGGCTGACCTCACCTGCAGTGCTTCCCCACATTGAAGGCTCCGACACGGGGGCCCTGCTGCGTGCTCCACACCTCCAGGATCCCCCTTCTCGGCGCGTAGATCACGAGGAACTGAGCCACGCGGCTGGGGCCCTGGCCGCTTCCAAAGGGCGAGGAGCCGGCCCTCTCCGGCGCTCTCTCCTGCAGGTCCTCCACGACCTGCACCCAGCCGGCCTGCGCGTCGCGGTACCCTGGGGCCGGCAGAGGGAGGCTGGTTAGTCCCTGACCTGTGGTGGCTCGCGGACAGACAGCCACTGCAGGGACCGAGGACGCTCACGTGTGACAGGAGAGAGGAGGCCGCACCGTCCTCCGTCCTCGCGGGCCCTCTCCGCTCAGCACGTGGGGCACAGGAACCCACGGGTGTCCGCAGAAAGACAGGCCAGGCTACCGCGGGTGGGGAGCCGGACAAGCTCACTGAGAACACGGGCTGAGGCCGCCTGAGAGGACCGCCAAAAGGGAGACGAAGCCCACTGTGAGACGATTTCCACAGACGCAGAGCACGCGGCCAGCAGGGAGGCTGTCCCTGCGCTTGTGCCCGGGCGGCAGTGGCTCCTGGTGTGGTGTCTGACTGGCTCAAGGCCACTGTTTTGTTTGTTTGTTTGTTTTGTAGGACCAGAGACTGAACTGAGGACCTCGCGCTTGCGAGGAGGGCACATAAGCACTGAACTCCATCCCAGCGCCCCTCCAGAGCCCTCCCTGCGCCACCGCACTAAGCACAGACAGCGCGACCTGCCAGCCGCAGCCGCACTCTCTGCTCCCTCCTGGGGGCGGTGCTCTGCTGGGGCGGGCTGGCTCCGTCTCCCTAGAGTCACGAGTCCGGGCTGCAGTACTGTGAGAGAAGCCGAGGGGTGCGGGGCTCTCTCTGATGCGAGGATTGAGCTGGTGGGGGTGCCCCGCAGAGCACAGGGCCCCAACACCATCGCGGGGGTCACCCGCCCAAGCATCCACAGGCACAAGTCCAGTGAGTGGAGCTGGTGTCACCCTTCCCCCCGGAGCTGGGAGATGCGTCCTGGACATGACAGAGTCTGGCTCTCAGGCTCCCCTCAGCTCGGAATGTGCCCCGTGAGAACATCACGCTCAGGCGGAGGCACCAGGCCACAAGCCAAGAAAAGACCCAGCGGCTGACTGCTAAGCCCAGCTGCGGACCAGCGCTCGCGCTAGAGATGGCGTGAACTCCAGGGGGCGCTGCTCTCCTACCAGGGGTCACACGTCAGCCCAGGGCCTGAGGTTTGCGTCAAGTACCTTTCCACATGCGCACCGCAATTCCTCTCGCTATGTCCAACAAAATAACTCTGCCAAAATCGTCTGTCACCGCTGCCAGTGTGTTACACGGGGACAAACATATGCTTTCTCCGTGGCGTCTAGAATCTGGAAGCCCAAATCTATTATTTAAAAGAAAATACAAATCACATTCCAGTCTCAAAACATGAAACAACAATGACATGCCTGATCAAAACAGATGCATCTGTTTTTTTTTTTTTTTTTTTGAGACAGGGTCTCGCTTTGTAGTTCAGGCTGGCCCTGAGCTCACTATGTAGCCCAGGCAAGCCTGGAACTCAGCAATCCTCCTGCCTCTGCCTCCCGAGTGCTGGGATGACAGGCGTGAGCCACCACGCCCGGCAGATGCACCTGTTTTTACATAAAGAAACGTTAACCTTACTCTGGATTAAGTTAATATCACATTTGCAACATAAAATGTATTTTTTTAAATCCCATTTAGGTTTTCAACACAGACTCCCAGGAATTGTGCTGCTTTGGAGAACAGCAATTGTGACTGTAGCTCCTGGCTACGAGGCAGGTCCCAGAAGAGCACACTTGCGGCCAGCCGAGTCTCAGAACACTTCTCTCCCGCACAAATCTCTTCCACCGTTCTGCTTTGTTCCCAACCTCTCCTCTGTTGATAGGTGGCACTACTGCTCACACTGATTTATCTGCCTAAAACAAGAACTTTCTTTCTTCTAAACGGTTACTGACAAACTGCTATTGGTCTGTGTAACCTTTTTTTTTTCTTTGAGACAGTTTCTCTGTGTGGTGCAGCTGCCTTGACTTTCAACCCTCCTGCCTCAGTCCTCTAAGTGGAGCAATTAAAAGCATACACCCACCACTCCTGGCTATCATCCACCTTTTCAGGACTAAAAAAGGAGTAGGAGAAAAAGGACCAGGAATCTCTAAGGTTTTTGTTATATAAACCTGAGTTACAAAGGGCTACCTGGCTAATTTCTTGATTGCTGAGTGAATTTAGAAAGTGTGAATTGTTGCAACATTTTAAAATAAGATGAAAAGATTCTCAGAAGATAACTTTCAATAATTATATTGACAGTCAGTAGGCTTTCTGCTGCTAAGGAACATCTTTAAAAAGAGAGGAAAGTATTTGTACTTTTCAATAGATAATAAGAAATGACTGAAAAACAAAACCAAGCAAAAGTCGTGTATCATTCCATCAGAAAAACCCTCACAGATGCACTAATTGAAGTAAAGAAGGCAGCACAACCCAGTGTTCGGCAGAGAGTGTGGATACACGCTTTTAGTTTCTGCAGCTTAGTGGAAAACTAAACTTTTTTCAGAAAGACACTTAAGTTATCCCCACCTCCTCTCCTAGCGTGTTGGGCTTTGCGCACGGATGTCTGCTATACGGCAGGCTCAGACACACCCTGGGTGCCTGCGCTCTGGGTTGGCAGCTGAGACCCCGCAGCAAGAACCTCTCTTCCTGGGGTCACACAAACGCTTCTCAGGAGCTTAGGCCCCTCTTCCCTCGTCCCTCTTCGGGGGGAGGGGTGGCACTGGCAGTTCCACGCCGGGCCTCACACTGAGTCGCTCCGCAGCACAGGGGAACCTGGGGGCCCAGGGTGGACAGGTGCTCTGCTCCAGCGTGCCCTGCAGAGAGCTGCAGTGCTTGCGCTGAGACCATCCAACCCGCAGGCGCTCAGTGTGACCGGGCATTGCTAATGTCGCCTTCTGCCACCCTTCCTGTGGGCCTTCTTTAACCTTCTCCATGGTGCTGGAGACGAACCCAGGGCGGGCTACCACTAGGGCTGCATCTCCTGGCCCGTTTTGCACCGTGAGACAGGCTCTGGCAAAGCTGATCTGGCTAGCCTTCACTTGCAACCTTCCTGCTCCTGAGAGCAGCTGGCATTAAATAAAAGGTGCGCTGCCTCGCTCAGCTGTCACAAGACCTCGCACCAGGTCCCACGCGCAGGCGCAGTAGACTTGCCTGACAGCTAACGGGGTAGCCGGCTCCACCTTCGGCTTCTGCTTCTGGACAGCTTCCTCTTCGTGCTTGCTCTTCCAGCCAAGCCAACCGCTGATCAGGAGAAAATTGAGAACGTCACTAGAGCTTCAAGGTCACAGCAGGGGCTACCAGAGCGTCCGCGGAAGGCACGGCACACGCACCGGCCAGGCTGGGTGAGTTACCTGGCAGCACTGAACAGGGCAGAGGTGAGTTTGCTTGCGACTGCGAGCGCGACGTGAGAGAGTAACGGCTGTGCGCTGCCCTGAAAACACACGAGACAGGAGACTCAGTGCGGTACAGAGAACAACCCTTCTTTGCCAAGAAGACGTTCTTCAATCACCTTGGAAAGCTGGAGAACCTGCACCACCAGCTCGGCCTCTTAGACGGTAAAGCCTGTATGTTACCAGCAACAGGAAAAGGTTTAACTCTCGGGTTAAAATAAAATGACTAGCAGTGTACCATCTATTTTATCTTCAGGGCGTCTCTCTAATTGTAACAATTAAAATAAATATTAAGCTAAGATGACACTGTTCTGGATGAATGACAGGTCTGCTATCTACATACAGCTGGCTTTGTTCCTATTTTTTTTTTTTAGGTAAGTATTTTTATAAAAGTAAAAACAGAGTGTGGACAATTCTGAGAAGGCGATTTTTAAGTGAGAAATAAGAGCTGCCAGAAGCAGCACCTAACATTCCCTATTTCAGGAGCAACCTTCGCCGCTTACATCAGCACGGGGGCCGGTCCCAGGCTGACACCCCGACTCCTGACTGCTGCGCTGTGTCGGGGAGCAGCGCTCCAGACACGCGTGTGTCCCGCCCTGACTTCAACACCTTTGGATCTCTGAGGGATTTAACTGTGATTTCTTGAGCTTCGACGGAAGCTCCACCAAGGCCCTGGGCAGAGGCGAGCGTGGACTCCTACCTCCAGCGCATAGAAGAAGCCGGTGAACGGGTTGGCGCCGACGGTGATGTACTGTGACATGGCCGGCGGGCTGTTCTTAATGGCTGCGTTGAAGCCGCCGATGTTGGAGGCCGTCTTCATCTGGTCGAAAGGGGACAGGGTCATAATACCTACGAGGCAACAGCACACAACACACGCCCTGAGCGGGCTGCGAGGACAGCATCGCTGGGCATCACGTCTTCACTTCAACATGCTAAGTGATAGTTTTGAGACAAGTTATATTTTAGACTACAAAATGACATTAAAATTTTCAAAAAATTGTCTTCTATAATTTCTCTGCCCTATAAAATATTATAAAAACAAAATCTAAATATTAACTTTTTGAAAAGATACAAAATCTTAAGGTAAAAGAAATATAAAAACCACCTGTATTTTCAACTCCTAGTTCACTTCTTAGAGCCAGTAAGCGACAAGGGTATTTTGTGTTGGGGCTTCTGTGGATGGGGACACACACACACACACACACACACACACACGCACACACGACAGCACACTAGAGAGACACAGGCATGTTTCTTGCTCCTTTTACTTAGTGAACTTGTACGTCCTCAGTCTCCCCGGTCCTGGTTCCTTCCTGGGACACTCCAGACCAATGTGATCCACTCACAGGGCTGCAGGCGGTCTCCCATCCATCGGCAGATACGCTCTATTTACACACACTCACACAGGTACACACATACACACGCCCTTAATATGCTCTGGCACACCTATTTAAATCTGTGTGCATGATACATTCTTTTTTTTTTTGGCGGTACTGGAGATCGAACTTGGGCCCTTGTGCTTCCAAGATAGGTGTGGTACTTGAGCTAAATCCCCGGCCCCTGCATGATACATTCTTACAAACAGAAGTATGAGGCAAAGGGAACACACACTTGAACCCTTGTATTAAGTACTTTCTCCCCCATCCCGGGAGTGGCGATGACCTGCGTTCTCGCCAGGACAGGCTGGAGCACCTGGGCCGCCCTTCCACCCACACCCTCAGGCAGGACGCGGCTGTCCAGCCCCCACCTGTCTCACAGGGAAGGCCCTGCGGCTCCCAGGTCTGCAGACGATGGTGACAGCAAATGCTGCCACCCACACGCTGTGCCCTGCAGACAAGAGCCTGCTATTCAGGTTAGCAGGGCGCGAGGACGGGACCCATGAGCTCAGAGTGCAAGACGGGAGGCCTGCTGGCAGACGGGCACATGGAGACAGGCCCAGCAGGCTGCACGCCCCATGTCAGTCAGGGAGCGGAGCAAGAGCCACTCCCTCCTCTACCTCCATGTGTTTCCACCTGGAGACGCTGCCTCTGCAGCGCCTCCAAACTCCCAAGAGACTGTTCTTGAAGGAGAGAAAAGAGGGAGGAAATACTTCCAGTAAGTTCATAAGCTAACTATCCTTTGGGTGTAGGAATTCAACTAATTAAATAAACTCTTATAAATGCTAGACTAATCTAAAAGGTCAAAATGGCTGTTTCATATTCATGAATTCAAGATTTAGCATACACAATGTAGGTACAACACAATCAATCTTCCTGCTTCTACTAGGACAAAATCAAAGAGTGAAACGATGACATAAAAACTAAAATTTAAAGCCAGGCGTGGTGGCTCATGCCTGTAATCCCAGCAGTTGGGGGGCAGAGACAGGAGGATTTCTGAGTTCGAGGCTTGACTAGGCTACATAGTGAGCTCAGAGCCAGCCTGAACTACAAAGCAAGACCCTGTCTCAAAAAAAAAAAAAAAAAAAAAACCACTAAAATTTCAAGTTGCAAAGGGCCCCTCTGCATGCACCTCTGCAGTTCAGGAGAGAGTGTATAACCTGGGGAAGCGGTTCTGACCTGTTCAAAGCAAACGGTGGCCTTGTTCTGCCCCTGCACCAGGTCTTCCCCCAGCCAAGCCAGCACCGGCCACCGCAGAGCATGTATGTGCCCTGGGCCCCAAGACCCAAGCCAGACGCACCCTCCTGACTCCGTGCTCCTGTCTGCACGAGGCAGTACGCCCTGCAGTCATCCCGCAGTTTTACTGAGTTTCAACTCACGAATCCACCGTTCCCCATTGATCACCCTGGCCGGCCGCTCCCTCCCCACGCTGCCCCCACCCAGGGCCTGGCTGACCTCGGCTTCCTGCCTTCCCTGTTCCGGAAGGAAAGAGCTGCTCACTCCCAAGTGGGGCCCAGTCCCCGGCTCCCAGCCTCCACCGCCGGGCTCGCTTTTCCCGCCTGCTCTCACTAGCCCCGTCCTGCGTCCTGCGACACCCGTGGTGAAGTCCATATGAGGACTACTCTGCTACATTTCAGCACGGTTTTTTTCTTCAATTCACACTTTGTATGCAGACTGACGTCACTATGATCGCCACCTCACGTGCTGCAGTCACACTTCTTAGGGGCGTCAGGCCTCGTCCTGCGGGATTTCCCTTAAACACCGGTGTCTCTCCACACTCAGACCAGGAGCACCAGGCTCGACCTCATGGGATCATGTCCAGGCCGCTGCCAGGGCCAGAGGCCTCTCTGACGAGATGATGAGTGAACACAGGGCCTGGTGAGGACCCGGGGAGCCAGTGACGGCGGAACAAAGCCCCTAGCACAGGCAGCAGTGAGCACAGCTTCTGCGAAGCAGAGGGCACTGCGTCAGTGTGAAGGCCAGGAAGCCTGGGTGACGCGCCCTCGGGGAGACAGATCACAGGAGCCTGAGCCTACGACGGCCAGGCTCAGAAGAAGACAGGACAGGGAAGAAGCCAAGAAAAAAGCAGGAATGAGTCTGATGGAAAGAAATGAAGAATCCAACTGTGGTATTAAATTTTGGTATTCAGAAATGCTGGAAAAATGACAACAAAGCTCAGGAAGAGGTCGTAACTAGAAAGAAAAACGGAGACAGCAGCAGGGCACAGGGGTGCACACCTAGCATCCTGGTTGCTGGCAAGGCTGAGGCAGGAGGACAACAAGTCTGAACCCAAGGCTGGGTAACTCAGTAATACCTTGTCTTTAAGAAAAAAAAAAAAAAAAGGAGATGCTGTGACAGTTATTTCTAGTTTTCTTTGTAATCTTTGAAAGTTGAGAGTGGAAATACTTATTCTTAAAGATAAACCTACCCAACCTGGCCTTTAGTCTCATCTTTCGCTTCAGCCGATCACGCTGGGAGTCACTAAGGAGTCACCCCACGCTGTCCGGTGCAGACTCCCCCTTCCTGACACAACCCCGGCCACCCCTCTCTGCCGGCCCCTCCGACTGCCCACTGAGCCTCTCCTGGAAGGCATGCTCCGCCAGAGGGCAAGCTGGGAGCACGTCCCCGCCTGGCTGCCTCGCTCGCTCCTTCCTGGCCCTTACTCTCACTCCGTCGTCCGCTTTGCTGCTCAGGCTTAAACATTAAGCAACTGCTGATGCTCTCCCTTCCCTCGCCTGTCAAGCTCCTCCAGCGCACTGCACCCGTCTCTGCCTGACGCCACAGAAACCCTCAATCTCCCCGACTATCCCTGCAACCCCGAAGCGCTCCCCTTCCCGTTCTCTGCGTGCCCAGAGGACACTGTGAGGTCTGAACCCTGCACACAGACATTGGCTTCACCCACGGCTTCGCAGCGGGTCTGCCCTGTCCTCCTGGCGAGCTCCGACCCAGCCTTCTCACCGGGCCCAGGCCACTGCACAGTCAGGCCAGGCCGCGCGCGCACCTCCTGCTCCCCGAGCACCGTGACCTCGGACCTCGGACCTGCCTGCATGCATTCCCTGCGCAGCTTTCCTCTTCCCATCACACCCTCTCTGTGTCTCCACGGTCTCTACCGAAGCAGCACTCTGACGGTCCAGCATGTGCTCCTGTGGATGGTCTGTTATTGTCTGTGCAGCTTCCTCAGGGCGGGAGCACAGGCTGCTTCGCTTTTCTAGCACCGACACTGACTCTAGGGCACAGCAAGTGTTTTTCTGTTGGGTGATCCAATTAGACCTTTACACAAAGGCACGCACACTTTACTGCATCTGTAGGCTGGGGATAAAGGAATAGAATAACAATTTCTATCCAAGCACTTTCCCTAGCCAGTTTCAATGTCCCAAAGTTTAATTACCAGAGCAGGGAAGATACCCTGATCTGAACTCAACACTTTGGAATTTTGACACTAGCATTTTCATGTTACCAAAAAGTGAAGCCAGACAGAGTGTTTGCCAATAAAAGGATTATGACAGGACATTAAGAATTTACTAGGGGGCTGGAGGGTTAGCTCAGTGGTTCTGGCGCCTGCCTTGCAAGCACAAGGTCCTGAGTTCGATCCCCAATAACCACATACAATGCTGGGCGTGGAGATTCACGCCCACCAACTATCAATGCCGCATACCACAGTGCCAGGCGTAGTGGCTCACGCCTGTCATCCCAGCACTCAGGAGGCAGAGACAGGAGGATTGCTGAGTTCAAAGCTTGCCTGGGCTCCATAGTGAGCTCAGGGCCAGCCTGAACTACAAAGCGAGACCCTATCTCAAAAAAAAAAAAAAAAAAAGAACTTACTAGGGGGCCATGCAGCGTACACAGTGTGGCCTGGTAGCCAGACACCCTCTCTGTGCCCCTCCATGCTTCCTTTCTCCCCAGCCCGTCTGCATGCCGCAGGCTAACTTCCAGCTGAGTCACATACCAGGAAGCCCCTCTGGTAACCCAAGAGAAAAAGGAGTCTAAGTCAGACATGGGCTTCCTGGACCCTGAGAGCTGGAGTCGCCCCGCTCTCCAGCCCTGACGCCAGCCCGGGCGCCGCCCGGCACTCAAGGCTGCTGCGGCCTGGCTGTGGATGAACGTGGCCCGGGAAGCTGGGGACCCTGAACTCTTCTCTGGTGGCTCTTCCACGCCATGCCATTGCACTGTGCCTCTCTCAGCATCTGCTCTCAAGGGTGCCATCTGTCTCGTATCAGGAGTCTCACGACGAGACATACATCTAGAAACACTCATGTGAACCGTTCCTCCTAGCCCACTGATTGGAGGAGGCTCGAATGCAGTTGGTATGACACGATCCTGCTTGTGAGAATCTCTCTCCCATGACCATATGCAAACCACACACGTGATTACACGCATACCTGCCAAGTCTCTAAGGATGTTTACCAACGCCAAGAGTGACCTCTGGACAGTAGGACTTAAGGGAATCTCCTGTATATATTTGTGCAACATCTGAATTTTCAACCAGCACATATTATACCATCAGAAAACACATGTATACATTTTAAACGGGACTTCCCTCTTCTCCCCAATGCCTAACTTAGCTCAGAAGCCCACGACTTCCTGCCAGGCTACAGGCGTTCTCCTTGCCAGTCCTGACCCTCTGCTCTGGCCACAACCCTGCCAACCAGTGCGCCCTGTGGCAGCTCCCAGGAGCGCTGCCACTGCTCTCTGAGAGCCAGGCGCCTCTCTGCGTGGCCAGGAGAGGACCCGAAGGAAAGCGCCGAGCTGCAGCTGTGTGGGGGACAAGGCCCTTGGAGCCAAAACTGCTCCAAAAAATGGCTGGTGGCGATTTCTTAGGAGAATTTAAAATTTGATTATGCAAATTTTAAATGGCCTTTCTGGCCTGGCCACAGCTCCCACCCCATACCCGTGCGCTCTTTTCTTGGTCAACTTGTGGTTTCAGCCCATCAAAGTCAGGCCCAGGGCTGGGCACACCCTCTGCGCCCGTCCTGCCAGCTCCGCACAGCTCCGGGAAGCAGCAGGGCCGCTTTCTCACCGCTGTGCTCCCGACACCTGCCTCACACGAGCCCTCCAACACTGCTTCGGGAAGAACTTTGCTGTTAGCTATATTCTGATTTAAGGGTCACATTCAAAAAAGACCGTTTATGTGGTCATTATATAGACAAACGCCAACTGCAGAAAAATCAGGCCAAACAGGGAGCAAACTACACACTACTGCTCAGGAGGTAATTAAATCTATTACAACTGCTACTGTTCCTTCAAGATGTGAGGCTCTGGGGACTGAAGCCTGGCGTGAACTCCCAATATCTCACTAAAGGAAATGCATCTTTTCATGTAAGAGTGAGTACCCATTTCTAAAGCCTGTGCTGTCTGGACCCTGCTCAGGAGGCGCTTACCAATGCTGGCGTGGTCCGCGATGGTGTCGATATCCTGCAGACCCCACTTCTTATAGGCCAGAGGCGGCGGCTCAATGTTCTCGCTGCCTAATGCAGCAGCTGTGAGGAGAAAATGGACAGTTCGTACTGTAACAATGAAATGAAGTTCCACAAAATAACTGAGTATGGAATATTTGTTACTCCAAACTTTCAACTAGTAAAAAAGTAAACTAAGGAAACAAGGCACAGTGACCTTATTTCTGCTGTGGCGATAGACAAAAATTGCCAGCATTGCAAAGGCTAACTCCAGCAGACCACTGCAAATCCTGGGGAGCACTAGGTAGGGACTGAGGTGAATTTACACTGCACTTGACACCAAGCAACCAGCTTCTCCCCTGTGTGAAAGTCAAGGACTCAGGCTGTGCTTGGTACGTGAGAGGCCAGAGCCAGAGACACGGGCTCAGGTCGCTGTGAGCAGGGCAGGACTGGGCAGTGTGCACCCGCCCAGCCCTGTCCCAACCCACTGAGCAACGAAGGAGCCAACAGCTGCACACGGCCATCAGTTCAAGCCTAAGGCCGCTCTTAGTAAACTCCCATGTTCACAGAGGTCACTGATGAACTGACGGTTAATTGTGGAAAGTGAAGAAAGTACATGCTAGGAAAATGGAAAGTAAAATCCTCTCAACACTGCAGATTTGAGAGGAAGACTGAAAGAGAATTTTTCTACACTGTGAAGTGAATGTCAGAACCATCGGTGGATGAGTCACCAGAAGGCTTTTTGGAGCAAGCTGCGGTGAGAGTGGCCAGCTGCTCATGCTCTCCTAGGCCACAAACGACCACACAGCCTCCCACATGACAGCACACGGGAGCTCAAGCCGCTGGAAGAGAAGGCACCCGCAACACCACCCATGACAGAGTGACCCACTTCCAGTTCACCAACAGGATTCTCACCCACCGAACACTGCCGGACTCCTTGAGCATGTATTAATGGTGACTATTTTAAATGGACTATTCTAAATTAGTGGTGACCATTTAAAATGATGATTATGCAAATTTTAAATGGTGACTATTTAAAATAAATGGTAGCTAAACTAAACAAATGATGCTTATGGTAAGTTAAATTTAGTAATTTAAAAGATTATGAACATAGATATAAAATTCAAACATATTCTGACCTAATAAAAAAGCATATAATACTGAAAAGAACATCTCTAAAACTTTAGACTTTTATCCATCACAACCTACTATGAACAGAAAAATTTTCTACTGCGGGCTGGAGGGTTAGCTCAGTGGTTCTGGTGCCTGCCTCACAAACGCAAGGTCCTGAGTTCGACCCCTGGTGACCACATATAATGCTGGGTATGGAGACACACCCACCAACAATCAACACCGCATACCACAATGCCGGACGTGGTGGCTCATGCCTGTTATCCCAGCACTCAGGAGGCAGAGACAGGAGGATTGCTGAGTTCGCGGCAGCTTGCCTGGGCACCATAGTGAGCTCAGGGCCAGGCTGAACTACAAAGCGAGACCCTGTCTCAAAAAGCAAAAAAAAAAAAAAAAAAATTTCTACTGCAACCGCAATGCTGCCCTTTTCCCTGGAAGAGATTGTCCATTTCACATCTTACAGCCAATCTGTACTTAGAGAGCTCTGTGAAGCAGCAAACACACCCTACTGAAAGCATTCAATTCAGGGAACTATCTCCAGCCCTGAGGACTTATGTTGGAACTGCAGGCAGCCCCGTGGGATCTTCCACTACAGGGATTACTGCCGACATCTGTCCCGGCTTATGCAGGCTGGCATTCTGGGTGTGAAGGCTCAATATCGAATAATGGTATGGCTAGCTCAGGTATTTTGTCTTCTGCTGCTGCCCTAAGTAGCAAGGGTCAAGCCGGGGCTCAGCCTTTTTCTCAAGGTTCCAATTTTGTTTGTAGGTTGTTAATCCTTTTGCTGTGGGACACACAGGGACCTGGGGCTTGCTGCGAGGGTTCTGGCTGTGTCCTCTTCCCTTGCTTCCCACAGACTTACACTGAGGGCCAGGAGCTTCCTCTACCCCAGAAGAAAGAGGAAGTGAGCACTGCCGAGGATACATTCCCTGAATCTTGATCTTGTCTTCTCTTCCTTGGATTTTAACACTTCTAACACTGAGATCTGAAAAATCATCGATGGTGTTTCTCACCAGCATCACTTCCTCTTTGTGGCATCACAGTAACAGTGTGCCTGACAGCCACTGGCACCCTGAACTGATGAGGCACATTATCCTCCTCCTGATGCAACAGGGTCACAATGGAGACCGTGGGCAGCAAGCAAAGCTGCTGTGTTGCTACGCTGCAGGCACCCTACTGACGTGGTGCTAGGAGCCTCTCTAGTGCATGTCCTACTTCCCATTTCTGGGGCTCCCACTGAGCAAGACAGGGCTGTGCACCCCACAGAGGGCACCTGATGCGCCAGAGGAGGAGATGGCAGCATCAAAGCCCAACAGCTGCTGACTACCCAGGAGGGAACGTGCCAGACACAGCTGAGCTCCATCTCCCGTCTCAAGGGGCAGAAGGAAGACCCTGCGGCTCCTGGGCCTGCCTCCCCACATCCGGGGCACGGGGCTCCTGCCCGCCTCTGTCCCTGACCAGGCTTCTGTCCACTGCAGCAGTGCATTTTCTCAAATCAGAAGCTGAAGACCCTGTTTATTTAGGAGATTTGCTTATTCTGTACCCAGGTCACATTCAATAAAATAGCATCATAACAAGTTAAATGTTTCTTGTCAGAAAAGTACCTTTTGCTACCTGGTTTCTACAGGCACGAAGAGACTGAAAAAGACTAAATCCGTCAATGGTCACAATGGCAGCTGGATACAAAATACTCAACTCTTCACTCTATTAAAGAAATTAAGAAAGAGGAAAACAGTACATTTTTCTTAAGCAGATTTGGAAAATAAGCATAGTTTTTTTTAAGTACCTGATATCAGGAATAACATAAAGTAAAATAACTGTGACTGCCCAAAACAAAAGCAATATCAAACAGCAGAAAAATAAAAACAAATGGAAAATTGATTCCAAAATACCCTTGCCAAAGACTTAAAATTCTCAAATATAAGTTCTTGTAAATGGTAGGAAAATAGTCTTAAAATAGATTTGAAGGCTAACAAAATATTTTTAGCATTATACAAATTAAATAGTCACTGCTCAAATACATGCCCTGCACAACAAGAAGAAGCTCACCTGAAGTCTCAGACACATCCCTAAGCACATTCTCTCTGTTCTGGAGACAGGGTCTCGCTTTCTACATCAGGCTGGCCCTGAGCTCACTATGTAGCCTGGGGAAGCCTCCAACTCACAGCGGTCCTCCTGCCTCTGTCTCCTGAATGTTAGGATTACAGGCGTGAGCCACCACGCCCGGCATTGTGGTATGTGGTACCAGGGATCGAACTCCGACCTTGGGCTTGTGAGCCAGGCGCCAGAACCACTAAGCTAAATCTCCAGCTGCTATACGTATTCTCAAATACATCCACACACCTGTACCTTAGTCTGTGCCACACCATACTCTACACTGTTTTCATGACTCAGTGCCAGTGCTATCTATGTTCCCATAGGTAAATAAGCAAACCAGCATGTCTCCTTGACCTACAGTGCTCCTATTTGGTTTTTCTTTTGAGACTGGGTTGCCCTACGTTGCCCAGGCTATCCCTGAACTTCTGGGCTCAAGCGACCCTCCTGACTCAGCCTCCCAAGCAGCGGGGACAAGTCTACACTACTGTGCCCAGCTATGTACCCAATTTCACTTAACCAGCTCTTCCCAATGACATTCACTTGGCCTCCTGCTTCTATACCTGCTCTCCACAGGCCATGTGCCATGCAGCAGCCATGGCCACAGCCATGTTCCACCCTCACCCTCACCCTCAAGCACGGTGTGGAAGCACTGCTCTGAGGAAGACGCGCCGGAGCTCCCACTGTGCCTGTGCGCGCGTCTGGCATGAGCTCACACCTCTGCCGCCTCAGGAAGGGGGTACAGGGCCTCTGCAGAGTGCTGGGCTCCCCCTCCGGATGCCATGCCCCTGGGAGGCTGCTCCTGAGCCCCTGTCTCACACAGCACCGCTGTCCACCTGCACAGTGCGCTCCTTATGCGTCCCCAGGGTACCCTGGGGCCTTCCCTGCAAGACTCATAGTTGCTGACTGATGCTGACCGAAAGCTGAGGAGACAGTTCCTGGGCCACAGGCCTGGACAACAGGAAGCCGGCCAGTGAGCCACACTGACCACCCCCTGCGAAGGCCTGGGCCAGGCTGGGGGCTTGTGTGGTGCCCAGAGCCACACAGAGGCTCTCTGATCCACGCGCAACGAGAACGCTTTCCACTCCCAGTTGACCTTCTGGGCTTGTACAGCAAACAGCACTCAGGTGTGACTTTTCCCATGAGTCCTAACAGTGTGTAACAGACACGACCAGGCCTGGAGTGTTCGAAGAGCCGTCACCGTCCGGAGGGTTTGTGCCATGGGTCTAAGTGCCCGTCACCTTGCTGCCTCCGACTGCGTCTGCTCCCTCCTCTGAGGAGCACCGCTCGGGCTCAAGTCCCAGCTGCGGCTCTGCCCCCCGCCCCTCTCCAGTCTAGAGAGGACACTCACATCTCCTCCTTATTTCCTGCCACTGCTCTGAGTTCAGTGTGCCCAAACCATATTTAATAACCTTTACTGATTCTTCTTCCAACTTTATCAGTGTCGCTCTTCACCTATTTCTCTTAAATACTCCCCATTCTGAGGCAGTAACGTGTCCTGTCCACTGCCCACACAGCCTTCTCCACCCCGCCTTCTGCAGAGGAGTCCGAAACCAGCGAGCTCACCCTGCAGACAGGGCCTCCACCCCAGCACCTCCTGTGCAGGAACCTCAGGAACTTCACCCTCTTCTGAATCAATTCTGGTATTACCCAGCATTCGAGTATGCAAAATTCAGCGCGGCCATCTTTCCGTGGTTTGTCCCTGTGTTCTGGCATAGCTTTCTTTATTGTAGCACACATACTCCTGTACCTGGATCTTCTCTCCTCTTTCTCCTGATTACTTCCTACTCTCTCTTTTTCCGTTACCTGTTAAATCCTGTGCCTATTATCCAAGTGAAACCTCACCTCTTCCATGAAACTCTTAGTCTTAGTTGAGCTCCTTCTCTAACTCATATACAATTTATTGTGCACGTGTAAATTAGCAAGTAGGTCTTTTTATATTTGAATTCACTCAGAGGTACTAAGAAGTACCGGCCTAGTTTTCTCTTACTAGGGAGGCATCCTGTTCTACGCTCCAGTGTGGCTTCTGTGCACATGCAGCTCTGCACTCAGAACCTTTAGAGCCCGAGAGCGCGAGATGGGGCGCACTGCCCCGCTGCGGGACGCGCTGCACCCCGTGCAGCCCCAGTCCACGCGGCCCCAGTGGCCCCGGCTTCCGACCAGCGTGGCTGTGCGCAGCGTCCAGGCAGGAGTGACAGCCTGACACACTGCGGTATTACGTCCACAATCAAATTTTACTAAATCTGTTTTTCACAATACAAAAAATAATACTTTTCTGAGAAACAGTCAACTACAAAATACTATAAAAAGATCAGAACTTAACTTTTACTACAGGTTAATTAACACTTAAATAGAAAAGGATATGTTATATAATAGGGCATTTTTGCTTTAAGTTGTTCTAGTCTAACACTAAGAACCTTGTCTGCTTCTGACCAAGTTCTTTTATTTTATTGCAAAATGGAACAATATCTTGCTGAAACAGAAAAGCGCGTCCCTGCGGTGGCCACAGCAGCCCGAAGCCCGAGCTGCCCCCCAGTACCTGCTCCGTGACGCCCGGGTGCCGCGGGATCTCGTAGGTCCGGCACTTCAGCTGCAGCACCGCGTCCTCGCTGAGCAGCTGCGCGAGCAGCAGCACGCCAGTCTAGGGAGAACAGAGGGCGCTGCTGCTTCTCTCGCGGGCGGGACGGGCCCAGACAGGCGCAGCTCGGGGTCCTCGCGGGGACCAGGTTCTTTTCAGAATCAGCTTTATTTTTCTGAATTGCCCACCAGCAGGTTGAGGCTGTCCGGGCCAGCACACCTCAGGCGTCTGGGACACATTCCCAAGCGGAGGAAATGGCGTCAGAGCGAGGGAACAGGGCGCGCGGAGGGACAGCAGTCCACTGCTTTCCCAACTGCCAGAAACGCAACTCACCTCAGTATAGAAGCGGATGTAGCCCGAGGTGAAACCCAGCACGATGCAGGTCCAGTCAGGGCGCCCCGTGGAACTCCTGCCACAAACGAGGTTGTGAGCAAGCGACCCAGCGCCCACCAGCATGAAGGCGCCAGGAAGCCTGCGGGCAGCCTTACCTCTTCTGGCTTGCTAATGGGATGCACAGGGCACTAGTCACACACTCCCTGAGGACAAAACCAAAACCAAAACCAAAATCAAATTCGGTGCCTGTCCAGGGGCCTCAGCAATGACTTTACCTCCCCACGGGGTGGTGGGGAGGGCAGTACATGTCAGTTCTACCTGATGGGCAGTAATGACCCACCATAAAGTTCACTCATTTCAAGTTACTCTGTGTTGTCCTGAAAAAGCACGAAAGAAGGCAAAACTTTACTTACATCTCCAATTGTATCGAACCCTGCAATGTCTCCAGTGACCAAGAAAGCCCACCTCCTCCCCGTCTAGGTCGGGATGGGCAGAGGGGAGGGGCACCGCATTACGTGGACACTGACTTCTGCAGGACACGGCTGCCGGTCATACTCTCCCGGTGCCGGGGCTGAGCCCCGCAGCTTGAACACAGCACACCAGCACCATAGCCCTGGGCTCCAGCCCAACAGGATGCGCTGTTGTAGGTACTCTGCGCTTCAACTAGCTGTTTCTTTTCTATTTTGTACAGCTGCCCCTTCTCACAGCTTTTCTAAGTATGTTAGTGTTGACGTTACCTAAAAAAAGATCTCCCCCAATATGGAGACTTTAAATACTGTCAGGAGCTCAAAGACCAGGCCTCGAAATCCAAACAGCTCCTGTGGACTGGCCTCCATTAATCCATCAAATATTGGGACACCGCCATCTTACACCCTGCCATGCATCATAAGATAAGCCCTGAACAAAATTAGCTGTTGGCTTATTAAAGTGGCATTTGTCATTTATTTAGGATACTTTACCTTGCTTAAAATAGTTTGATAAAATGAAAAATATTGCTTCTCTTGGTAACTATGGAAAACATTTCATTATCTCTAGTGTGCCGGGCAGGCACTGGGCACCTCTGCGTGATGGATGAGTCTGAAAGGTCTCCTCACTCATTCTCGGCAGTTTCTGGTCCTTAAAATGTTAAGTGAACACTACCTTGGCTCAAGCTCGACCCAGCGGCCCATCACGGGACCGGTCTGGAGCTCCGGGTCATCCCAGTCTCACTGGGTCACCATCAAACTGAAATGTACCAACTCACATTTCTGGAGCACTTGTGAGTTCTGAGCACTAATGCAGCACTCTGAGAGCACAAGCCCAAAGCTAGTAAGACAGGACATGACCACTCTTGGCTGTATTTGGATGACTAAATTTAGCCAGAAAACAGAGGGAAAAGATAGGATATAAAAAGGGTTTAACGGGATTCTTTCTGAGCTCGAATCTTCAACCTGGACTTAAAAATAAATCACACAAGTAAAATTGAAATTTGTTGGGCAAATCATTCTTTATAATCTTTAAAGTTGGGATACACATACATATAAATAATTTCAAATGATATTACTTCTTAATGGATTCAGCTATACATCTACTTCCCAGAGAAGCAAAGAAGTACTGGTACCTACCCTTCTTCAACACTTAAAGAACCACTCCAAGCAACAGCGAACTGCATTTCTTCCTTTCCTTTATCACTATGTTTCCATTTTGCTAAAAAAAAAAAAAAATTAAGATGCCACATATAGTACACTAGGACAGTAATTTATAAATTTTGCTTGTCCCTTTAGAATGGTGAGTATATAATTTAATGGTTCTCTAACTTACCAGGTGCTTTTTTATTTTTGAGACAGGGTCTCGCTTTTGTAGTTCAGGCTGGCCCTGAGCTCACTCTGTAGCCCAGGCAAGCCTCAAACTCAGCAATCCTCCTGCCTCTGCCTCCTGAGTGCTGGGATGACAGGCGTGAGCCACCACGCCTGGTGCTGTGGTATGTGGTTACCGGGGATTGAACTCAGGACCTTGAGCTTGTGAGGCAGGAGCCGGGGCCACTGAGTTAAATCTCTGGCCCAGCCTGATCTCTTCTTCTTCCTTTTTTTTTTTTAATTTTTACATTTTTATTTTTTTTTTTGAGACTGGGTCTCACTTTGTAGTTCAGGCTGGCCCTCACTATGTAGCCCAGGCAAGCCTCGAACTCAGCAATCCTCCTGTCTCTGCCTCCCGAGTGCTGGGATGACAGGCGTGAGCCACCATGCCTGGCTACCAGGTGTTTTTATAGCTAAATACAAGATAATGGTTTCAATTTTAAAGAGATTTTATGATCTCACCTGGTCTCCTAGCCTTTAGTCTCTTGTTCATCCAACTAAACTCATACAGTGTCTTCATAGTTCTTTCAGAATAAAATTATTTTACATGCTCCCTATCTTATTTATAAGATTACTTTCATTTTTGGATAGCACAGAAAATTCTTCCATCACATTTATGCTACTAGGGATGAATTTGCTCTCTAAGACTATTCCCTAGCTATTTCATATATGACCTTATCTTGGTCAATGAGGTTTTCATATTTCATATATCCCCAAATCATACATTTAACCTTCATCAATAAAAGTCTAGTTATGTGAGTTTTCAGATTATGGTTGAAAATTACTCCTCTCATCAAAGGGGTCTGTTCGATACCCCAGGATATATGTAATCATTATGTACTACAAAGATGTACTAATAAAACTTAAAAAATTTTTTAAAGGAGGGCTTGTGACCTTGTCCCTTGAAATAACTGTTTGACTGCTTGTTTTTGAAACAGGGTCTCGGTATGTAGTTCAGGCTGGCCTTGAACTCACAGCAATCCTCTTGCCTCTGCCTCCTGAGGGCTGAGATTATAGACTGTGCCACCACACCCAGCCCTTGCAAGAACTGGAAAATGCCAGTACAACCTCTGAAGTGCCACAGAGAGTAAGCTAAAAATGTTGTAAGTCAAAAGAGGAAACAGAATGCAGGGAAAGAACAGGAGGGAGAGGATCAAAGTGCCCGATGGTCTACAGACGTCACTGCACCACATATGCACTAGAAAGGACATTTTTTCTCTCCATCTAATCACTGTCCTGCTCTGGTTTATGCATAATAACAAAGGCTCCCCAAGACAACATGTTACTCACGCACTAGAAACACAGCTTTCTGTTCCCGAGCTAGGACCATAAGGTCATTGGTTGGAGACAAGGATAAAACACAGTCTTGAAGCCAGGAAGTCTTCTGTGCTTTGCACATACTTCCTTCTTCTTCTTCCTGTGGGTAAAAGTGCCAGTACTGTAAATGCAAAAATAAATGCAGAAGGATTTAACTCAGATGTGTGCCTCGAGGGGCAAGGGGGAAGAACAAAGGAAAACAAAAGCTTCACCATTCTTTTGTTTGTTGGTTGGTTTTGGGGGTTCTCAATTCTTTTAGAGTTTTGTATTTCTTGTCAAAACATGTCAGAGATAACCAACGAATACAGTACTATAAATAAATCTCAGTTTTAAATATGAACACAACAAATTCAAGCACAAACAAGCCTGGCACTGGAAGATCGTTATAGGGGTCATCCCAGGAAAGACTCAGTGTTAGTGAACTGGTATCTCTTCTCAGAGATTACTACAGCATTGTTAGGTGGATAGAAGAGAAAAAAAAATCACCTAATGACTGTGATGACGGCTACAGAGTCTGAAAAGTATGTGATGCTTCCTGCTTTTTAAATGAGGTACAAAATGTTATCTTCTCTTTAATCGTGTATTTACTTCATGGGTAAACCCCGTGCGGTCTGCAGCCCCACATGCCTGCACACTGGCCCTGTCTGTCTACTCTGGGGCAGTCAAGGTGGAATCTTGTTGCCAGATCCCCTGCACACCCCTGCATAACCCAGATCCCCTGAATACCTCACCCTCCCTCTCACAGAACAGCACCGTAATACACACAAGCCTTGACTAATTGCTTTCTTCTCTTAACATATAGCCCAGACTTCACTGCACATCAAGTTTTTAATTTTTTTTAAGAAAAGTCACCCACTTATTTATTTATTTGAGACTGGGGATCGAACTTGGTTAAGAAAAGTCACCCACTTATTTATTTATTTGAGACTGGGGATCGAACTTGGGCCCTTGTGCTTCCAAGGCAGGCGCAGTACCACTTGAGCTAAATTCCCGGCCCTCTTTTTTTTTTAATGGCTACATATACACACACCATGTTTTAGATCCTTCACGTGTACTCCCTACTGATGGGCACTTGTGTTGTCTGTAATCTTCTGCTGGTACAGACTGCACTTCAGTGAGTACCGTCCAGAATCCGTCACGTACCTGCTTGGGAATCTACCAGGAACAGAAGCCCCTAGAGTGAAACTGCTGGTCAAAGGGACTACGCAGCAGTGGGCTGCCGGGCTGCCGGGCTGTGCTCTGCACGAGCCGCACTGGTGCGGGGCTTAGAAAGGGCTTCCTTTGTTGGGCATTTCAACTCGCCCTTCAGGGAGTTTCCCTCAGCACTAGTCTGCGGTAACACGGCTCACACTCCATGAGGGGAGCTGGTGCACACACGCCACGCCCCTCAGTGCTGCTTCCTCGCCTCTCTCCTCCCACTCCCAGGCCAGACTTCAGCTTGGGACTCTGATTTATTTCAGTCAATATCAGGGCTCACGGTACATTCCTTGTCCTACAAAGGATTTAACTAAGCTTATCATTCTTTATGGCAGAGCAGTGCTCCACTGAAAGGTGTTTTAACTCAATCTTTGTCAGTCCAATCTATAAGAAGTGATCTGTCTCTGTTTCTGTATTGGAGACTGAAAAAAGTGGTATCTCAGTACACTTCTAAATTGCACTTCTCTTAAGAGTGAGAATAGACACTTTCTCATAAGCTAAGCAAAATTTCTCATTTGCATAAAAATTATGCAAATTTCCTACGAACAGGTTGCCACTGTCCTCTGTAGACTCTCACTGGCCTGCTGCTGTCTGACTAATGACTGTCCATTCTCCTTACACTCGAGGGAAACTGGCCCTTCTCATGGAGTTGTAAATCGTTTTCCCAAAGTACTGTGTGGTAGCTTACTGTTTCCAAGCAAGAATTTTCACCGTTAAGTAGCTAAATCACTGACCCATTTTCTTTCCATTCTAAGATCCCTAAGATTGAATTATTCAAGTGGGAAGAGAGAAAAGAACTGTAAGGCTGCTATTATTTTAATTACAATTTTATGCTCTAAAAACTTTTTGTAAACAAGCATTACTAGTATTACAAAAGCATTTCCAGGAAAGTTAAACTACTCTTGCTAGGATACCATCAGAGAAATGTGTAGACCACAGATAAAACATGGCTGACAGGAACCCCGTAGGGATGGTTCTCAGCACGCCCGAAGCCTCTGGAGAACATGGTCCTCCTCCTGCCTTTCCACCTCAGGTTCCAGTTCCTCTGCTAACCACATCCTACTCTTACCTTTTCTCAAACTGACTGCAATTAAGTTACTGCTCCCTGCTGACTAGTCACCCTGAACCTGCGCTTCTCCCGTGCCGGGTGAGAAGCCCTAGGGCTGGCAGAGACCGTGCCTCCCGGACTGTATTCCACAGCGGGGCCCTGGAGGGAAGCCCCGCAAGCCCACATCTCTGGCATTCACAGAGGTGCGTGGTGACCTATCATCACCACAGCAGCATCGGCTCTGAGCAGTGAGTGCTTTCTCTTCAGCAACAGTGATTCCACTGAGATTGGCTGAGGGATCGGCTAGTCATGGGGGCACCTGCCTGGAGGCCGGAAATGGGACGGAGCTTCTCACTGCTCCCCGAACTGTGCATGGCGACCCCGTCAGGCAGCAAAGAGAGTGCAGGGGGGAGACACGGAGAAGTGGCGTCTGCCACCTAGCAGCCCCCTGCTGGGATGAAGTGACAGAGGGCAAACAGTGCAGGAGAACAGCCTCCCGCGCCATCTGGGATGGGCAGCAGCGTCTTCTCCACAGAGAAACATGTGCACAGGGCTCAGGGCACAGGGCAGACCTCACCAGGGCAGCCCGGCCTCCCTTGTCTGAGACGAACAGTCCCAGAGCCCACAGCACCAGGACAGCGAGGGGTCTGCTGCCCGTCGTGAGAAGAGACCTCACCATCCCACAGCCCATCATCAGACCTCAGCGCCCCACGACCCATAATCCTCAAGGCCACACTGCTGGGCACACAGCTAACAGGCTCGGCACAACAGCCTGGACACGAGCTGCTCCATCCCGTCTTTGTCTGCTTTTGAATATTCACTGTTGCTCTCATATACACAGGGATGTCTTCTCTCTTTTTGAGGATTTATTGAAAGAAAGTTGATTTATATAAGATGACTTCTTCCAGCTGTACCTCCAATATTTTTCTGTTCTAAATTTATTTATAATATGGTAAAATCTGTTCTAGTTGGGGCAAAATAGGTAAATCTATGCAGAAACAGCAACCGTCTCCTTCAGTTTATAATTTTAAGGGTATTACGTAGTCTGGGTTATTGCCATCGGAGGTTTCCGCCTAACTGAATCTGACACACTGAACACTGTGCCTCGGTCACACGGAAGCAGCCCAGGGCAAAGGGCAGGGCAGCTGACACAGAAACCGAGTCCAGCGTGTGAATCTGCCTGACGTGGGCTGGTCAGACTGTCAGGGAGCCTCCAGTCACGGCAGAAGTAACTTCATGAGGTGTCGGTACAGTGCAGAAGAGGACAGCGTGGCCCAGGCTGGGTTGTGAACCAGCGCCAGTCTTCGCAACCCAACACCGAGGGAGCCTGGACAGGTGCAGGGCTGCAGGGGCACAGCTCTGCGGAGCCTGCACAGCAGCAGTACACCTGGGAGCTGGCGAAGTACAGGTGCATTGTTCTGTTCTGTGCCAGCAAGGACATCTGCCTACCAGTTAAGTGTCTGGGAAAGCCCCTGCAACGATGGGGTTCACGGTTACTAAGAGTGCTCCCCTAAAGCTAGTAGTTCCCAAGTAACAGCATCAGCTGACACGGGGCTGCATCTCCCCAGTGAGGCTTGGGACGTAAGGAAGAGAGAGTACACGGGAGGACAGCCTTAGCCTCCCCATGGCTAGCACCTCGTTTCTCAGGCGAACATGAAACACATCCCTGTCTGTACAGCACAATCCCTGCCGGGGAAAGAACTGCTGCCGCCTACACATCAGGGCCTTTTCTTTGAATGAGGTAGTACAAGTTTCTAATCTGCACAAGCACGGAGGCCACTACTGTGGATTATGAAAGGGATTTCCACTAAACAACAGGGCTAGAGTAGAGACTTGGCCCCAGGTCGGCCAAGTACTTCATCTTTCATGACGTGTGAGGCGGTGAAATCGCACTCGTGCAACCAGCCTTTAACTACGGCGGCGCCACAGGGGCTCACGACGCTCACGTGGTGAACAGAGCAGCCAGCGCGCCGTGCTATCCGAAGGGATGAATGAAGCTTTCACCTCTTACAATGTGTGTTGTTCCCACCACGTTAACTTTGAGAGACAATTACTACAGCAAAATCCAGTGTCATGAATGGACTAGCAGCATAGTCACTTCAACTCATTGAAATAAAACGCTTATCTAGACTTTAAGGCCAAAAACATAAATGCTTCAGCAATCTTAAAACACATAAAGAAAGTAAACACCCAGCACTCGGGAGGCAGAGACAGGAGGATTGCTGAGTTCGCAGCGGCTTGCCTGGGCACCATAGTGAGCTCAGGGCCAGCCTGAACTACAAAGCGAGACCCTGTCTCAAAAGCAAAAAAAAAAAAAAAAAAAAAAAAAAAAGAAAGTAAACAATGATGAGGATTTCTTCCTTCCCCCTTAGTCTGCTAATAACACATGAAATGGCCAATGTTTTCCAACTTCCTTTTTTTCAATGAGAAAGTTAACAGGACATTTTTATTCCTAAACAAAATTATATGTAAAACTATGCTGCATGAAACAGGTAACAGTAGAGATGGGCAAGCTTGCAAAGCCTACAGTTTGCTCAAAAATGGCACAAAAAGCAGTGGTGCAGGCTATTTACCGAAGTTCTCAAATGAAAGATCTTAAGGTCTTTCCAAAATTCAAATGGGACATGGCACAAGCTCTTTCCAAAGAAACAACAGAGAACCAGCATCTAGAGAGAAAGACTGAGGGCTGCAAAAAACTGGAGCTGCACGAAGGTTCCAGCCCTCGGCCCTGCTGAGGCCGTCACTCTGGCGCCGTCCTGTGCTCTGCAGGGCGCCTGGCAGGTCAGTGCCCTCCGCCCTGCAGATGGTCTCCCCCAAACTGGGGAAACCTGAAACACCTCCAGACAAAGCCAATCACCACACCCCCCGGGGGGAATGCCACCCACTCCCTGTGGCTTTGAGAGATCACTGGCTGACCATGTCTTCAGCAGAAGTCCCCACCCAGTGAACCCCGCACCCAGAGGGACCCTCACGGATATGTCTGCTGCCCAGACTCCCGTGTGGCACATACACTGGAATTTAAGGGGCTTAATGAAGCAGGCAAGAGGTTTTCCAGATCACCCAGGCCGGGAATGCTCTAATAATCTTTAATCAGCCCAGTGACTTCTCTTTTTGGCCTATAAACAGGCATCTGCTGCCTCAGTCTGACCACAGCACTTTCATCCTCTGCTAATCCAGTCATAACTGTCTTGGAAACTGTATCTGTATCTGCTGCTTTTGGTGAAACTGATGGAGCATATTCCAAAGTCTCTTTGGATGGAAAATGCCCACGCTCATGCCCGAAGCTCCCTGTGTCTCCTGCCCCAGGGACCACTTCTCACTCACTGCTGAGCAGCGACTCTACCCTCTACCCTCTACCCTCCGCCGCACAGCACCACCGAAGCACATTCTGCCTGCCTCCCCTGAAGACAAAGGAAGACTTTCAGGCTCTGCAAGGTGCCTCAGTCCCTCTAAAGGAGGCTGAGCAAAATATTCCACTCTAGTCACCCACTTCCTGTGGCAGACAGAACTTATAATCCCAGTCTAAAGCACTTGTAACTGTATCACAACCGAACAAAACCACATCACTGTTCCTGACCATTCAGTGGCTGGCCCAGGGCAACTGCCTTCTTTTGCAATGCCAGTTCCCACTAACTTGTCATGCTGGCCCCTAAGTCCAGTGCAGAGGGGGGATCTTGTCCACCTTTTTCCATCCCACCCCGCAAGCCTATGCTGCCGGCCTTCATTCCTGTAGGGCACTCTCTCATGGCTGTGTGGGTCTTCCTTCACCTCTTCTGTTTCACCTGCCCAAGCACAAGTCTGCCTGGCGTGGGTCCATTACAGGACTTTGGGCATCTACCTGTATTCAACCCAACCCCCAACAAGACTGGTACTTGGAGATAAGGCCTGTAAGGAGAGAATTTAGATTAAGTGAGGTCCTGAGGGTGATAGTGATTCCCTCCTTCCAGGCTTCACTGTTCAACGAAATTATCTCACCAGGACAAAACAGAGTACTGTGCCTTCCATTCGGGAACCGTGGTTAGTGCCAGGAAGGAGACAGGCTGCACAGACAGAGCAAGCCTGGGCAGTGCAGCTCGCTTCCTACAGAGGTAACACCTCCCAGAGCACCTGGGCATGCAAGCTGCGTGGAACCACATCGCCAGGGATCGCACGAGTGCCAGAAGCCCCAGACAGGAGCTGGGTCTCCCCTGCCTTGGCACGTGGCTCACCACACGGCTATTTCTGCTAGCGCAGGGCCATCTGCCCCAGGCCTTTCAGCAAGGCCTCCACACTCCAGGATGGTCCTGGGAGCGGCGAAGCGCCAGTGGAGGAGGAGTCCCAGATGTGGACGCGGGTCTTGGTCCTGGGAGTAAGACTCCGAATTTTCACACTGTCCCCCTAAAACGGACAGAAACCGGCTCCTGCGGAGCTGCTCCCAGTCACAAGCTGGCCCCGGCAGCATGCTGAGAGGTCCTCAGCCTCGCCAGGTGAGCGGCCTGCGTCACTACTCTCCTTCGCACCCCATGCCACGTGGATGAAGTTCTCCCTCAGAAGAGATAAAGTCATGTAGACAGCCAGGTGCCCAGGAAAACGTGGCAGCCTACGTGCTGGCGCTGCGCTCACAACTCCTGGAGCGGCAGGAGAGCCTGGAGCCCAGGTGCTCAGTGGGTCCAGGGCAGCGGCCTCCTCTGCTTGCCAGTCCGAGCGGTCTCCCTCTTCCTTCTCACCACCTTTCTGCGTGCTGTTTTCCTCGCTCCAGCATGGTCCCCACGTCCTCATCTTTCAAGGCTCAAATTCACTCCCTGGCTGCTGCTTTCGTCATTGCTACCCAGAGTGGCTCCCGGTCCGCTGGGTTCAGAACCTGCTGTCTTCACTAAGCCTCGATGACAGCTGACACTGCTCAATCAGAAACGTGAAAAGGGATGTTTCCTTTCTCCGAAAGCCGTGTCCAGATCCCTGGGACTGAGTCTCTCTAGACACAAAAACCCTTTACTCTTTGATGCCTTTGAGAAGTGACTCTCAAAGCGCTGACCAACTGAGGAGATAGAAAGTACCCTGCAGCTTTTACCTCACCTGGCATTTCCTGCCCAGCTGCTCTCTGGCCGACTGACAGAAAAGGGACACTGTCGCTGGGCTCCGAATGGCGCCACTCCACATACGTAACGGACGGCACTGCGGCCACCACAAGCGACTTCCCAGGACCACACCTCTCTCGTCTGCTCCTGGCATTCTCGTGAATGTGAACAAGCCCCACCGCCCTCTGGGGAAGCAGGCTCGCAGTCTGCTGTGCATTTTACCAAAAGGGGGGAAGTTTCCCCTCCTCACCTTCCCATAAGCAGCTGTGTCAGTTACCCTTATGAGTGTCTGTACATCTGTCAACATTTACTTTCTTGTTTTGATTTTCAGTACTGGGAATCGCACTCAGGACCTTGAGCTTGCGAAGCAGGCACAGCATCAGTGAGCTATATCCCAGCCCTTACATTAATTTTTGCAGTGACCTTGGAACTGGTTAAGCCTCTAGAGTTGCTCATAATCACTAAAAGTTGTACAAATAACATTAGTTTTATCATATCTGAGTAAAATTTCTGATAGTATTGGTATAACTATGAATACCACTGTATCTTAGGATTATGAGACTTGCTTTCTAATTTACTTTACAGGGGCTCACACCTAAGAGTTTACTTTGCATCTCAGGAGAGACTTTGGAATTGGACTTTTGAGCAATGGTGAAACTTTTAAGACTTTAGGGACTCTTGAAGTTGGACCAAAGCATTTTGCATTATGAGACAGACACGAAATTTTGGGAGCTTGGGATGGCCTGTTATGGCTTAAACCGAAAATGTCCCCCAAAAATTACATGTGTTCAGAGCTGATGGGCTCTGATGGTAACTGGATCACAAGAGTTCTAACTTCCTTAAGTGGATTAATCCACCAATAAGCTCATTCACTTAATCAACTTATTAAGGAAGGGCCTAACCGGATGAAGCAGGTCTCTGCAGGCATGGCTTTGATGGGTATATTCTGGTTCCCAATCCTCTCTTTCTCTCTGGCTCTTTCTCCTCTAGTTCCTGGGTGCTGCGAAGATCCCTCTACCATGTCTTTCTATTGTGATGCTCCTGCCTTGCAGCCAGCCAACCACAGCCTGACATCTTGAGCCAAGATAAGCTAATCTTGTAAGTTGTAGATGTCAGCTATTTTGTCTTAGAAATGGAAAAGTGACCAATACAGAATCCAAGACCATAAACAAAAGATATAAAAATCCACAAAAATGTCTAAATTATGAGTAAGCAGAAGCCAGTCAGTCTTTTTCAAAAATTGCATAATTCTACTTATGTGAATACTGAAAACAGGCAAATCCATAGACAGAAAGATGAGTGACTGTTGGGGGGAGGGAGAACAGGAAGTGACTGCTACTGAGGATGGGGCTTCTTTTGGGATGAAGAAACATGAAGGACTTAGATTAGACAAGCTGCTGTCCCAACCTGAAACACTCTGCCAGTGTTCACCTCGTGGACTTCATGTGGTCTCTAGATCCAAACTCACTTCCTCTGAAAACCCTACTTCCTGCTGCCCCAATTTACAGTCCACCTTCGATCACTTGCTATCACACAATCATTTAAATTCCCTGCACAACTATTACCACCATCTGGTACCTTTCACCTTTCATTTTTCTCTCCCCATGGAGTATAAGCTCCTGGGGATCAGACACTAGAAGACCTTGGTAAGTATGTATATTCTTCCCTCAAGAAAAGAAAAAAAAATAATAGAATCCTGACTTTTGTTCTGCTGTTGATGTGAAACCAGAGAGAAACCGACTCTCTTATCCTCCAACTCCAAAGAATGACACAATCAATCAGTGAGACCTACTCCCTTTGCCAGTTCAGAAATGTGCACGTGGCCCGATATGGGCTAAGAAAATGTATGGCAAAGTTTGCTAGAGGCTGCTATGAAAGTTGTCCCCTTGAGGTAGAGAGTCATGGAAAAGCTACACCTTCTTCTCCAGTGGGTCACGAAGCAAGAAATATGTTGCCGGGCCGGAGGGTTAGCTCCGTGGTTCCGGTGCCTGCTTCGTAAGCACAAGATCCTGAGTTCGATCCCTGGTAACCACATACCATGCTGGCATGGAGACTCACGCTCACCAGCAACCAGTACCGCATACCACAGTGCCGGGCGTGGTGGCTCACGCCTGTCATCCCAGCACTCGGGAGGCAGAGACAGGAGGATTGCTGAGTTCGAGGCTTGCCTGGACTACATAGTGAGCTCAGGGCCAGCCTGAACTACAAAGCGAGACCCTGTCTCAAAAAAAAAAAAAAAAAAAAAAAAAAAAAAAGAAATATGTTGCCACACTATGTCTGCGAGAAATAAGACATCAAAACAGACAGAAGAAAGAGCTTGACAACAGGTGAGACACTGGCCAACCGAGGAGGGACTTCCTCGCTGTGTGAGTTAATAAAGCATCTTCTTGTCTAAGCCACCCTAACTTAGGTATTCTATTATTCACAGGTGAAAAGACACTAACACACACACAAAGACCATTTACCTTCTTCATGCCTATACTCCTAGTACCCAGAAAAATGCTTAGGATACAGTGGGGACACCAAATGTTCATTGAATGGCAACAGTCTAAAAGAATGACTTCCGTGAAGCATAAGGAACCCTAAAACAACTATCTTCAATCTATAACTCACATCTCCCCAAAGCACCGGCAGAAACTTAGCCACCGAGGAAACCATGTGGGAGACCAGGACGGGAAGCGGTGCAAACAGGTTGGTGCTGGAATCATCACAAGTGTGGACGTGTAAGGGGAGGCCAGTGCAGGCTCACTCTCTGTCTGTCTGTCTTGTCGTGGGATGACACAGACTCACCAAAAGCAGCCCCTTGATCTTGAGCTTCTCAGCTCCAGAGCTATGGCCCAATTACATTTCTGCTCACTATGAATGCAGTCTCAAATATTTTGCCACAACTTGGACTTAGCTATACAGTCACTAAGATCCCTAAGAAAAGGTATTGTGAGGCACTATAAAACATAAAAATGTTCCTGATACAGACTTGAAAATGTCAGCCTAGCACTGAAACATGTCACCAACATTACACAGGGAAATGCTATTCTCAACACAGAGCACACATTTATTTACTCACAGGTTCTGGAAGTTCCGCATCTTCCCATGCTCCCCAACCATCGTCTTCCCAGTTTGTTGATTTACCTATTTAAGGAGAGAAGAAAAGGACTTACGTGAATATAGGACTTAAAATATTTTAGAGATTTTTTTTTCCTGAACACAATAGAACCAATCTGTATATAATGCTAATGTGAAGGGAGAAAATGATGATAAACTAACTGCATTACCTTAGGGTTTTCTACACACACTAACAATAAGGAAATATTTTGCCTACTGAATTTCCAAATCTATGCACTAAGAAAACACTGCACATTCTCAATGCCAGCCATCAAGATCCAACCATTAAAGTGTAACAGTTACAAAACAGAAATAAAATACTATACTTAAACAATTAACTTTAATAGTCTAAGGGAAAATCAGTTTAAAAGATGGGAGTGATCTTAATGGGTTATAGTAGAATAGCAGCAAATAGAACTTGCATTTATATACTGATTTAAAAAGTGACCTGAGTGCTCGCTTCGGCAGCACATATACTAAAAAGTGACCTGAAGTCAATTATACAGATTAAAAAATATGCACAATTTAGTACTTAAAATTACTGCTCAATTGGCTTATAGTAATAATATAAATTACAGCACTTAAAATGCCAAATAATTGGGCCGGAGGGTTAGCTCAGTAGTTCCAGCGCCTGCCTCGCAAGCACAAGGTCCTGAGTTTGATTCCCGGTAACCACATAGAATGCTGGGCGTGGAGACACGCCCACCAACAATCAACACCTCATACCACAATGCCGGACGTGGTGGCTCACGCCTGTCATCCCAGCACTCGGGAGGGCAGAGACAGGAGGATTGCTGAGTTTGGGGTGGCTTGCCTGGGCACCATAGTGAGCTCAGGGCCAGCCTGAACTAAAAAGTGAGACCCTGTCTCAAAAAAAAAAAAGCTTCTATGTAATAAATGACCAAGAAAATAAAGAGACAACCTACAAATAGGAAAAACATTTGCCAGCTACCTCTCCAACAGAAGACTAATATCTAGGACACACACAGAACATATCTAGACCACAAAAATGTTAGACTCCCTGGGCCGGAGGTTTAGCTCAGTGGTTCCGGCGCCTGCCTCGCAAGCGCAAGGTCCTGAGTTCAATCCCCAGTAACCACATACAATGCTGGGTGTGGAGACTCACGCCCACCAGCCATCAATACCACATACCACAGTGCCAGGTGTGGTGGCTCACACCTGGAATCCCAGCACTCGGGAGGCAGAGGCAGGAGGGACTGCTGAGTTCCAGGCTTGCCTGGGCTACATAGTGAGCTCAGGGCCAGCCTGAACTACAAAGCGAGACCCTGTCTCAAAAAGAAAAAAAAAAAAAATATATATATATATATATTAGACTCCCTAAATAAAGACCTGGTCAAAAAACAGGCAAATGAAATGAATAGACACCTCTCAGAAGTACAAATGCAATACTGTGTAGACATGGAACACATGAAAAACATTCAACATCTCTGGCCACGAGAAAAATGAAATTAGACCACCACTGAGATTCTACCTTGGCCCATAAAGAACAGCCCGACCATCATCAAGAAGTCAGATAATGGCAAATGTTGATGAGGCTGCGGGGAAAAGGAGCCTTCTCCATTGCTGGTGGAAATGTGAACTAGTGCACCCACAATGGAGATCAGGGTGGTGACTCCTTAAAAGAGTAAAGCTAGAAATTCCACTTGACGGAGCTGTGCCCCTTCCTCTGTGTGTCTTCCCAGGAATGCTGAAGATATCACCACACAGTGACACATGCATCCATGCTCACGGCAGCACAACTCACAGGAGCTAAATCTTGGGAGTGGCCTGTGTGCCCATGGACTCAATGTAGATGCTATCAAGAATGATAAACCTGAGTCATCTGTATGAAAATGGATGCACCTTGAGACTATAATGTTAAGTGAAATAAATCAACACATAAGCTTAATGTTGCATGATTTCTTTTTTTTGAGACAGGTTCTCGCTTTATATTTATAGTTCAGGCTGGCCCTGAGCTTACTATGTAGCCCAGGCAAGCCTCAAACTCACAGCAATCCTCCTCCTCTGCCTTCCCAGTACTGGGATGACAGACACGAGCCACCCTGCTGGCACTGTGTGGTATATGGTGCCGGGGATCAAACTCAGGACCTTGCACTTGCAAGGCAGACATTGGAACCATTGAGCTAAATCCCCAGCCTGGCCCACATGGTTTCTTTTATGTGAGAAACCCAATGTATAAAGGCCAGAGGAAAAGATCCATAATAGGAAGGAAGGAGACAGGTCTTTTGCTATTGGGAAGGGGATCTAAAGATGGAGGGAGGAAGGAAGCAGAATATAACTGTGTACAGCAAACATGTACTGGAAGGAATTAGTTAGCAACTTTTCAGGTGTGATTGGAAAAAAAAGGTCAACATGAATAAGAGAATACAGAGGCAGAAAGATGCAACTCACAATGATGAACAAACAGTGACCACTCCCACATGCCCGAGCACTTTATGGGTGGGTTCACACGGCCATCATGAGACGTGGGTCCTCCTCACTTTATAGTGAGAAAAACAGGGATTACTTAGAGTTTAATCAGTTTGACTACCACCACACAGGAGTGTGGGGCTTGAGGCCAGGCCTTCTTGTTCCCAGAGCGCAGCTCCCAGGCACAGCGCTGTGCTCACCCGCTATACGCCATTAGTAAGGACGAGGGATGGCTGAGAGGGCTGCCCCAAGGTCAAAAGGAAGACGGTTCTCATTATTTCCAAATACCAACAGGCCTTAGATTCGGAGACTTCCAGTCCTTTTTTCTTTTTTAACTTGGAAAATTACAATTTGTTCTTTGGCATTTTAACTCAATTAGACATCTTACTCATTTTCCTACTGCACCAGAAAAAATTGTTTCATTATGGGTTGACGGCAGGCAGTTAGGCCATCTCATTTATACTTTAGAGTATGTATTATCTCATGTACAAGAAATTAAGTCCATGACTCATTTTTAAAACTCTTAAGTATCAAGTTAAAACATCAAAACAAACCATGCAGCATTTAAACGTCTTCAGGAAGGTCAGCTAATTGTTCATTCAGTTATTCAACAGTTCATTCAGTTATTCAACATTCATCCAGTTATTCAACATAGAGCGTCTCTTATGTGCTGGGCATTGTGCTAAGTGTCAGAAACACAAAAGCAAATAAGCCTTTGAAGAACTTGGCTCAAACATATGAACTTTGCTGGATACTGCACAAGGTAAAACTATAAAAATGTCTTATTTCCCCTTCATATTGGTATAAAAGTACCTGACTCAATGCACAAGTGATTCACACAACCAAATGGAAGACAGCAGTGAGTTGGGCATTTTCCCCCTTCAGAGACCCAATCTCTCTTTATGCCACATTTCGAACCATCCAAAAGACCTTGAGAAATAATACTGTACAAGAGATTTGGGTTCACAGTTTACATATTTCTCACTCAGAAGCTCCTCTCACCTGGGGGGGGGGATTTAATCAGGTGTTTCCTACTGTCCCACAAATACATTTTCCCAGAGAAGTCAGGAGAGGAAATAGGTTAAAGGTGATAAAGCACTAGATTCAGCTAAATCAAGTTTATTTGTAAAACAAAGAATAAATGCACTCCGAAGTCCAGTCCACTTACAAATGGCATTCTGCAACTGGACACTGCCCTCGTGGCTACTTCTACTCAAGGCCAGTGATACAATTTCTGTGGCCTCCTAACGCTGGTGAGCATTGCCACGCTGAGACTCAGCAGCAATCACTGTCATGACAGCTGTTAAAAAGGGCCAACCAGGCCAGACATGGTGGCTCATGCCTGTCATCCCAGCACTCAGGAGGCAGAGGCAGGAGGATTGCTGAGTTCAAGGCTTGCCTGAGCTACAGAGTGAGCTCAGGGCCAGCTTGAACTACAAAGCAAGACCCTGTCTCAAAAAAAAAAAAAAGAAGGGGCCCAGGACTCTGCACTTTACCAGAGTTATTTCTCATGCCATCAAATTATGTAAAAGCCAAGAATGCTCCTTAGAGTAAAAGACGGTTACAGTGATAAAATAGTGTGTGGACATCTACTAAGGACATCCCTCATAGAGAGAAGTCTATGTGGGCAGCTGTCTTCCTGCTCATCTTGCTATGAAGGACAGGGTCCCTCCAGCAGTATCATTAGTAGTGTTTCCTAACTGACCACCAATCAAGTTTCTAGGTAACCAAACAATGTGCTCAAATAAATTTGAGAGCTGTGCGCTGTATAACATGAGGATATTTTGTCTTATTTTTTCATATTGTCTTGAAAATGCAGAGTGCATTTAACCCTTACAGCATACCCTGGTGTGGACACGCTCCACAGGCTCAGCAGTAGGATTGGGATTAGTGGCTATAATGTAAGATGGCACCAATCTACAATAACAATCAATGATGGCTCTGGCTTCAGGTGGTCTGGGTCAGATTACAAATTTTATTCTTACAAAGCTACACAATGTTGGGAAATTTATTTTGAGTTTTTACTGACTCAACTCCCTCTCTTGAAGAGGTTAGATTATGCTAGTATGAAACAAAGAAACCATGTTGCCTCTAACTTGACATTAAATGACGCCTTCAAAACACAGATAAAATATATTTTATTTTAATCATCAAAAAGTCCCATGTTCCCATAGTTTGAATGTGAAGCATTAAAATGTGAAGTTTTAAAAAATCACATGTCACATTGAGGAGTATTTCTAATGAAAGAATCATTTCAACAAAAACTTAAATAAGAAATTCAAGGTCTGTTTTTTTATAGCTCTGTTTAATTCCCAAACCATGCTATTCTAATTTGCTTCGGAATAGTCTGTACCCATAAACTAAGTGTATGTTTTCATTTACCAGGAACCTGAAACAAGAAAGGAAATTGAATTCCAGAGGTGGACAATTAATTTGACAGTATTTGGATGAATATGTCAAGATCAAAACCTACTTGAGATACTGCAACCATTAAATGTCAGGGAAAGCAAAACCTAATTTAATTTCCACAGTCTAATAAAAGATCTTCTCAGCACAGAGGCAAATTCATTTCCGTTCTGAGTCAAGAAAAAAAGATCATGTACTTGTTCCTATAAAAAGCAAGACCCTCCAGATGTGTGACTTGTGAGTAACTCAGCCAGTGGGGCCAGCCTCACCTGACAAACCTTGCCCAGGAGCACAGACCAAACAGCAAAGAATGAAGAGGCTGCTTTCTTCATTTTCTATGCCTCCGTTTTTCTACTTCTATTTTTTTAATAGCTAGGAAGTGATTATGAAATAAATTGTAGAAACAAGTACACCAGTATTTATAATACATGAAAGTAACTACTCCATAAGGGTTTTTCTACTTCTATAGAAATGGAAAGTGAGAAAATAATTTTCACATTAGCATATTTCCTAGCACATAAAAATATGCAGCAATTTAAAATAAAGAGGCAACAAACAACCCCATTTTCCTCAAGCTAGGATTCATTCCTTTTCAATCAGTGATTAAATCAGGATAGGTCTTCATCATAAAGAACATATATCCTGGCCATCAGCTCATGAAATGACAGACTGGAAGTACCTTACAGCAGAAATACAACACACCCTCCTGGCCCAGGTAAGACTGCTCAGAAAACTATAAAAATAAATATGGTTCACCGAAAAAAACCTAAGAAATCTTTAGGGCCACCATTAGGCCACCTTCAGGGAAAAAAACAAACAAAAACTAAAAAGAAACTACATACATTCTATTCTGTTTTTCAAAAGGAGTCAGTGAGTAAAGGCCAATAATATATTACATATTTTTAAAAACAGCTTATATTTCTTTTCTAATTTTGTTTCTTATAACCCTTATATGCAAAGCAACAGAGAAAGAGTAAACATAGCTCACAAGATGGACAGCATGAAATTATGGAATGTGACTGAAGGTCTGTAAAAACTGCAAGCTAACTCCTGCACATTCTAGAGAAGACAATCCTACTTTTTCTTTACTCTTCTTATAACAGCCCAAAACTGCTGTTAGTTTTTTTTTTTTACTTTAAGTACACAGATAAAAAGGCTGATAATTTTAACAGTACTCCTTAAGAACCTAAATATTTTGGATCCACAGTAAAGAAAAAATACAGATGGCATATCTATCATTGTGCTTTATTTCACAGTTAGCATTTCTAAAATAAAGACATCCAAGTGAGACACAAGCCGATACACATGGTCCTGGCCCAGGCAAGACGGCTCTGGAAAGTATAAAAATAAATATGTTTCACATTTTTTTACACAGGTTAGTTGGGCAATCTGAACGTTATACTTACAAATGTGCATACACAGATGACATTTAATTATGCCCTACATCATACGACATTAAAGACAGAACGTTCAAAATCCCAGTGACAGGACATGCATTAACTTAGAACACTTGCTGTATTCATATTCATACTTTAGGAGACAAAACTCCTCTGCACGCACCTTCAACATCAGTATCTTCACTAAAAAGTAATAAAAAGTAAACACCTGCATGGTCTTTACCACACGCGAAGCACTACTGCAAGCACTGCAGCTCCCCAGGAGGTCTGCATCACAGTTCCTCCACTTGCACACGAAGTCTAAGGCAAAAGGAGGCTCAGATGCCCTCAAGGACACACCAGGGGCAAGTAGCAGACCCTGGCCACGGCCACCTCATCTTTAGGGATCTAGTGCCCAGCACATCACCCCCAGAGAGTGCTAATTATCTGAGGTCAGCAAGAGCCTCTGAACCCACCAAGAGGCTAGTGAGGCAGTTTTAACCCCAATCACAGCATCAACTAGCACAACAAATGGCAGCAACACAGAGATCAAAGCTGTAGAGCAATCCACAACAGCATCACACCTGCTACAGAAAATTAAGTGTTTTCTTAGGTCCAAATTATATTTACACAAGTTGGTGACTGGCTGAAAAAGCAAACCTGTATGCAATATCTGAAGAACAAAAACATAAGGACAATACAAACCAACAAAGCAAGACAATAATCAGCAATGCAAAAAGATAAGCAAATGTTAAAAATACCAGCCATTGGGCCGGAGGGTTAGCTCAGTGGTTCTGGCGCCTGCCTCGCAAGCGCAACGACCTGAGTTCGATCCCCAGTAACCACATACAATGCTGGGCATGGAGACACGCCCACCGATAATCAACACCACATACCACAATGCCGGATGTGGTGGCTCACGCCTGTCATCCCAGCGGTCGGGAGGCAGGGACAGGAGGATTGCTGAGTTCGCGGCAGCCTGCCTGGGCACTATAGTGAGCTCAGGGCCAGCCTGAACTACAAAGCGAGACCCTGTCTCAAAAAGCAAAAA
>PVIC010012331.1:0-39876 GCA_004025085.1 Thryonomys swinderianus | reverse complement strand
GAAAGAAAGAAAGAAAGAAAGAAAGAAAGAAAGAAAGAAAGAAAGAAAGAAAGAAAGAAAGAAAGAAAGAAAGAAAGAAAGAAAGAAAGAAAGAAAGAAAGAAAGAAAGAAAGAAAGAAAGAAAGAAAGAAAGAAAGAAAAAGAAAGAAAGAAAGAAAGAAAGAAAGAAAGAAAGAAAGAAAGAAAGAAAGAAAGAAAGGAAGGAAGGAAGGAAGGAAGGAAGGAAGGAAGGAAGGAAGGAAGGAAGGAAGGAAAGAAGGAAAGAAAGAAGGGGGAGGGAGGGAGGAAAGGAAGGAAGGAAAGAATGTCTTGTCTGTATTCAATAGGCAGATTCTGTAAGTATCCACCATGATGAAGAAAGATGTGTATCTAATCACTTGCTGCTTTATGGCTTGACAGTTCCATGTTGAAATCTGTGCTGCAAAGTAGAAACTTTAAAGGATTTTTTTCTTCTCTATTTCCTATCTGAGAGGTGATCTACTGAAGTAGACTGAATTGTTATAGATCTGGCAGTGAGCATTCTGAATTTAAATTCTATTATTCTGAAGATACACAGTAAATTCTATATTGGGGCTACAAAATTGGACTTTAGATTCCATTTTAAACTTACACTACAATTTCAATAAAGCATTTGAATCCAGTATATTATGTTTAAAAGTACCCAGAAATCAGAGTTCATACTAATAATTTCTTCTGTTGCAATGACAACTCTCAAATTTTGGAGGTGAGTGTGTACATGACATTTCTCCTGCCTTTCCTCCTTTCCTTCCTTCTTTCTTTTCTTTCTTTCTTCCTTCCTTCTTCCCTCCTTCCTTCTTTCTTTTTCTTTCCCTCTCTCTCCCCCTCTCTCTCCCTTCCTCTCTTCCTTCCTTCCTCTTTTTTTTTTTTCTCTCTATGTAGTTCAATGTAGCCTTGAACTCTGGTCACAGTCCATGCTGGCCTCAAACTCATGGCATTCCTCTTTCCTCAGCTTCCTAAGTGCTAGGATTATACACACACTCCACCACATCTGATCTATGTACACAGCATTTCTTATACACATGAGCTTTTACCAGTAGAGACCTGTGATCTATTTAGTGACCCACCTCAATCCAAAATGATCTTCCCTCTGGACAGTGTAGGCTGAACACCACTGAGGATAATATTCCTGTTAAATGAATATGAATTTAAGTGTACCAGGATGGCAGCTACTAGACTTAGCAGAGCCAAATATTTTATTCTTCAGTAAACATTTATACAAAAATAGCTTTGTGATATATTTTGTGTCAATTTGAAAAATTATTCACCACCAGATAGGGGACTGCATTTTGCATATGTCCTCAAGGGTAAATAACTTTCACTTGGAAAAAGCGAAAATCTCACTCTGAACTGCTGCTTCTATTAGTCTGTGCTACAGTCTAATGCTTTATTGAAGACCATCTATTTTTTTCCTCTAGTTAAAGCACAGAAAGATCTTTTGTGACTGTGTAAGTGAGAGGCCACTTCTTGTAGAAGGCCATGTTTAATGTATTCCCTTTAATTTCAAAATGTTCAAAGATATAGGTTAAGTAGGCTCTCATATGCTGGAGCTTGTCTTTCCCTTTTGGGGAATTTTATTTTCAGCTCTTCCTTTGGCTGTCTAGTCATGTTTTGATCTTAAATGAGAAAGAAGATTATCTTTCAATTATAAGGTGCTTCTTAAGAGGAAAAACCTTGGAGAGATTTTTCACTAACCTAGATGAGATAAATTAAAAAATGTAAATACAAAATGCTAGAAATTAATAAGAAAGGTTCAAAAGCTGTAGGAAAAAATGATAAGGACTTCAAGTAAAACCTAAGTAGTATAAGTACCTCCTTATCTCCCCAAGTAATTTATAATTTGCTGTCGTTCTTATGAAAATTTCAGTGTTTTGAATTTGCTTTTTCTGTTCTGAAGCAGAAACTTGTTCAGGTTATTTTAAATTGTCTTTAAGGGGAAAAATTAATTTTTTTAACAAAAGAAGAGTTATTTAATGCAGAGTGTCAAACCATCACAAGCCCCAGTGAACATACCCTTTCATTCTGTGATTCCAAACACAAAGAAAAGAGAAAAAGACTAAATCAAAGCCATCACTGATCAGTTTCCATGGGTTAATTTTGTTCTTTATGTGGGAAATGTGTGAAAGATAATGACAAATGTTATTACTGTTCAACAGACTTATACACCCCTGGTGATTTCCCAGCCCTCTTTGCAGCTAAGGTTTGTACAATTATTTAAGGTCAAATATATGCAGAATGATCCAAGTTCCTTCCATACCTTGTTCTTTAAAACCTTCTGTGCAACTGCCAACCTGCCCCCGTGGGTGTGGCAATCATGTGTTCCAGATGAAACTGGAATTGGCAAACAGCTTGGATCTCTGAGTCACTGGGTGGAAGACAGAAAGTTAGGCAAGCTTCCTGACACTTGTCAGCCCATGGCATGAACAAAAAACAAATATCTACTGCATTTTAAAAACTTGAGAAAAACTGGCAGTTATAAATGACAGAGCTCTGTGCCTCTGCATTAGAAATCATTTCTTGTTTCACTTAACTCCTAAGACATTTCCTTTTTTTTTTTTTTTTTTTTTTAGACAGGGTCTTGCTTTGTAGTTCAGGCTGGCCCTGAGCTCACTATGTAGCCCAGGCAAGCCTGGATCTCAGCAATCCTCCTGCCTCTGCCTCCCGAGTGCTGGGATTACAGACATGAGCCACCATGCCCGGCATCACGCCCAGCAATGTAGTATGTGGTATTGATTGCTGGTGGGCGTGAGTCAACATGCCCAGCATTGTATGTGGTTACTGGGATTGAACTCAGGACCTTGCGCTTGCAAGGCAGGCACCTGAACCACTGAGCTAAATCTCTGGGCCTCTTAAGACATTTCTTAAAAATTAATTTAAAAAGAACACTTAAACTGAAATATATTTTGGTGCAAAGCAAATGAATAACTATCAAATATTACATTTGGGAAAAATAGTCCAGATATAAGAAAAATAATTCCAGGGGGAAAAAAGAAAGTTGTGTAATTCATATTCTTCCCTCTTGTTCATCAGGTTTTTCAAGGGAATTTTGACAATGACACCCACAGAAAAAACGTCATCGACCCCCCCATCTATGCACGACACATAAGAATCCTTCCATGGTCCTGGTACGGGAGGATCACACTGCGGTCTGAGCTGCTGGGCTGCATGGAAGAGGAATGAGAAACTCGCACACCCCAAACCTCCTCTTGTCCCTGAAAAGTATCTCCATGGAAGGAACTGTGCAGATCTGTAGGAAACTGAGTGGTTTTTGTTTTGTTTTGTTTTGTTTTATGAAAAAGTGCTCAAACTATGGTAGGCCACTAATTGTATTTTTAAGGAAGTCTAAGCCTGCCTTTGCTGTGATTTGATTTTATGGTTTAACTCTCTTAAGTAACATCACATTAGCTGTGAATTACTTTTTCATTGTTTCCTGAATTATTTACATTGATTAGGGAAAAAAAGTAGCCTTCTTTTTATAGCAAAGTTTAAGAAAAATCTTATAGTTGTCAAATAAAAGAATAAGAAGTGATAGAGCTTTTACATGTGATGCTTAATTCTTATTAAAAATATTACAATGTTAGCAATAAGTTTTTTTAATGACTTTGCATTATCTTGTTTCCCTGTGCCTAACACTCAGTTTATAACAGTATTTTGAAGATCTGTAATATGCAGTACTAACATTATAATTCTCATTTTACTTCCATCACTTCTAATTAGAGTTTGTATGACTTTTTCTTTCCTTTTGATTCACATCTGTACCCCTTACTTTGCTCATTGCCTGAATAAGTCAATATTTTTCCAATTGAAGTTTTTCCCATTAATTGCCTAATGGAGATATCGTGCTCATTTCTATCTATAGAATGTGACTGAATTTCAGTAGACTGATGTATAATTAATATCAATTACATATACTTTATTTTTGTTTTATTTTTGAAGAAAACTGTACCTATATAATTCCCAAATACTTCTTTTAACTGTTTTGCTATGAGGAACAACAAAAAGTATTCTGTCCCTTTAAAATATTTAAGTCTTTGATGGTATTTTCTTAGCCTTGTATTTCCTTTTAAATAACAGAATCATGACTTGTCTATTTCAAAAATATCTAGCAAGAATATTAACACAGTGCTACGCATACTCATCTTCCTGTTTCCCCATCACAGCAAAACTCTGTCGATTCTTGAAACTGGTAGCAGTTTTCTGGGGGAAGCACATGATGTAGTTATTTGTAGCAGCCAAAGTATTTAATAATGACAACGTTGTAAACCGTTCTCAAGATGAAAATTGATTTCTATTTATTTTGCCTCAAAGGTTCTGAAAAAATAAGCAATTATCCTAACAATTTGTTATTGATAATGGAGGTTTCATTGACATGTCTCTCAAATTAAAGCTCATCCTGCCTCCAAAAAGCCCTCAACCTCTAATTTATAAGCTTTACAAGTATTTGTTTTATAAGGCTTAGACACAGAATTATTGGGATTTTACATTAAGGGTCCTGAAAAAGAAAGGATGTATGTGTATGAAATGTTAAGGTCCTAACCAACACAGATAAGTTTATTATTTCTTTAGTACTTGTGCTGCATCACAAAAACCACTAGACTGTTAATATCCTGTTAGTCCCTGTTAACAGCATTTCTTAATGATGTACATATGCAGTGGTCTTCGAGCATAGTGAAGAATCTAGAGAAAGTCAATCACACTGACATTTTAATAAGAGGAAACTAACTGCTCTTATGGGACCGACTCTTCACATGGGGGTCCCAAGCTCACATTTTCCAATTCAGGTTCTTATAATAAAATTGTGGTCTGTCAGTCCTGCTCAGTTTTCAACATCTTTCAAAAGGAAATTGCTGTGTCTTCAGTATTATCTTTTGTAGTTAACTTTAAAGTTGAGAATGCAAAATATTTTCAAGGACTACAATTAAACTCATATTATACACAATTACTGAAATTCAAAAATATTCTCACACTTACAGTGTAGCCATTGGTTCTTATTTCTTTTGGAATTTAAATTTCTGAATGTTTTGCTTTGCACATAACATAGGATTTTTATTTTAAGATTATATTTTAAATATTATGAACAGTACTTTGTGATAATTTACATTTCCAAGATTATTCATGGCTTTGTGTGATGTCCCTAATTTTTATAATGATAGATACTAAAAAGAAGTTGTTGAAAATTATATTTATTACCTCTAAAAGGCATTGAAATTACTTTCCCTTGCTTGTACACTTACTCTCTGTTACATACTGTTCCCACTGTAATGTGTCCAATGGAACATTTGTCCCTAATGCCCAAAAGTGACAGCAAAGCATCACCCACATGTGGAAATATTCATAATTATTGTGAAACAAACTCTGTGTTGTTTGTGTCAATGACATTATAGTGAAGCAAATTTATCCTATTTTTAATTCTCACTAAAATATTAGCTGCAAAAAAGAACAGCCCAACCTTCACTATATTGATTATATATTATCATTTATGAAAGTTAAGCTCCAGCCATCTCCATTCTATGTCCTATTGAGAGCATTTGTCCCCGTTATGAACTGCACTGAAGGTTGACTTTCTCTTTCTAAATAACTTCATAAAGTTTGGTGTGAATTTTGAAGATTTGCAGCACTAATGATTGCATCTTTGCTAGTCCACAGACTATGAAATGGAGTACTGAATGTTGTCTTCTGACGGGTCAGTAAGTTAAAAATAACTGACACACAATAACCTTTGCAGATTTTCAAGCTGTGTAATATCTTAATGTTGTTTTATTTTTCTTTGTATATATACTTAAAATCACGTAGGATGTTGTAAAGTCAGTATGACCTTGTCTAGTCTTTAAACTTAAAATAAACTTTTGAAAATCTGGGATACTGTTCAAGCAGTTATAATTATGTGTGTTTGTAAGAATACACAGACTGTAAATGCCGGTGAACCTTGACTACATGCTTAGTGTATTTCCTGCTTGTACAGAACACTTAAACAGCTATAGGGAGAACAGACATTATAGGAGCTTCAAATATACAATGATGTGAGCTACGGTGGTTGTTCCAAGATTATTAAAATGTATGCTTTCCTTGTGGTCCTTTTATTTGTAGAAACTTTGCTGTTAACACTCTGGAGTTATGTTTTTCTGTGTATTTAGATTGTTGTGCTGCAGAAGTGATATGTCTGTGATGAATCAGGTGATGTTGCTGTTGTTTCTGTTATTTTCCAGTTCACAGTGCTTAGGCACAGAAAGAGGGAAGTGGGTCAGTACTGAGTAACACTGTGACTAGCAATATATGCTCTGAGTAAGTGTGACTGGAAAATCAGAGCAGCAAGCTTCTTCCTAAATCATCTTTCTGCCTCTCTGAGAGGCACCAGGGTAATATTACTCACATGTACTTCCCAGCTTTTTCTAATATCTTAGGATTCAAACATTTGAGAAGAATTAAGGTACTAAATGTTGACTTCACTGGAGGGTCAATGAATCTCTTATAGGTCTTAATAACAACTGTATGCATTCATACACTCCTACATGTTCTCACTGAATCATGGTTTGCCTAGCTTTTGCATCCACACATGTACATATATTCCTATTACATAGATATACATATGTACATATAATTTTAAGAAGGCTTAAAATTAATCTTTACAATAACTATACAGGACAAAGTTCAGGGATCATTCAGAAATAAAATTTATAACTACAAGGCTTTAAAGTGAATGATTAAAGATAAAAAAATATAAGAGGGCTTTAGAATTACAGTGAGAAAAGCTGGCCAAATTCAAAATTGTTTATAATCTGTACTGAGAATGACTTCCTGAATGGAAAATATCTTTCACAAATAAAATTAAAACTCAACATTTCTGACACTGCTGCTTTGAACACATGATTTAAAGAAACATTATAGTTTTCTGTCAGAAGTACAATGATTTCTGTTCTATTTTCCAAAGAATAGGTTTTTTTTAAAAAAAATTAACAGACAAACTAGCATATCAGTTACCTGTAAAAAAAAAATCACCTCTGTGATTTGAAATGCCAAACCCCCTTTTATTGCAACAGAGTTAAATCACTTTGCAGGGGACAAATGTCTCAACTACCATGAACTAAAGTGAACTTAAATCTGTCATGAGAGAGATAAAGAACACTGAGAGAATGTTACAGTTTTTCTAGTGAGTTTCAAGCAGGAAACAAGAACCCTTGATTCTTATAGTAAATACCTAAAATTCATTGTTAGAATATTTCAACATCAGTACCAAATAAAGTGTTCTCCACAGTAGGCAAATGACATTTACTCAGAGTTATTTCAGTTAGATGAACTTGGTGGCAGTAAAGAGAAAACATTTCTGGAAAAGAGCTTCATTTGGTTGTTTTTGGGTAACAGGATAGAAGTCGCTTGAGTCATTTGAAGATAGTCACAGTGTGGAAATATGGTGTGGTAGCACCAGCACATGGCCACCATATCCAAACAATAAATAACATGTGTTGTTAGTAACTATGGTTTAATTTTATTTTAATGTGCTCGAAGACATGTACCACACAATTCCATGTTCATGTCCCTATTGTGCTCTTCGCACACTCACATATAAATATGTTGGTAAAGATGATGGATCACAGCATAAGCTCAGAGAGCTGCCACCTACCAAGGAGGGAGCAGTGCAGCAGTAAGACTGATGATTCATTTAAACAGTGTGTCTCCCATGGCCAGTCCACAAACTACTCTGTGATCACTCACACCCCCAGGGCCGGAACACAGCTGAGAATTAACAGGAGGGCACTGGGGCAGATATGTGCATAAGACAGCGAAGAGAAATGACTATGTGACAGGTGACTAAATGGAAAACACAAATCTACGTGCAACTGATAATTGCCCTCTTCTTAGTGGCATAGCAAAATTGAAAAGAAAAAGTAATTAGGTCAGGAACAAAATCCTAGCAGAGCAGGGGTTGTAGCAGAAAGAGTGCCATGAAGCTAAGGACCTCTTTTGGGTAAGCCCAGGAGGAGAAACCTAGCAAGGGCACTGGAAGTGCACTGCACAAAGGGAGACGCAGTGATCCACCATGAGCAGATTGCCTCCTGGTTCTCAAGCTTCTCACTTAAGAAACGGAGACGTGGTTTTTTGTTTTGTTTTGTTTTTTGAGACAGGGTCCCACTTTGTAGTTCAGGCTAGCCCTGAGCTCACCATGTAGCCCAGGCAAGCCTCGAACTCAGCAATCCTCCTGCCTCTTTCTCCCAAGTGCTGGAATTACAGGCATAAGCCACCATGCCCAGCAAGACATGTTATTTTTTGACATTAGAAATATCTCTAAAATACACTTATTCTCAATTATGTAAGTATCTTGCTAAGATGCTTAGGGTATGTGGACTCAGACTTCATGAATGATGTTTAGTCAATATTAAATGATGCATTAAAACTGCTGATGGTAATAAATGAATAAGGACTAGGCTATTCTTTTGTAGTTAAGTACACCAGGACATGAGAGAAAGAGAGAGAGTAGGAGAGAGAAAGGAGAGGAGAAAAATAAAAGTCCCTTGTAAAAATTATTTTAGAAAATATTATAATTATGTTCCTAAACAAACACACACATATTCAATATTTGTTTCTAGTCACTACGTAACATTATATGCTCTAACATTATGACAAACTCATGAATGTCAAAACTTCTGCCACATAGTCAGCAAGCTTCTTTCTACCTGGATAGCATCTGGTGGCTTCGTGGCCTTGGTATGTGGGCAACTAGTGTGAGTTTCCAGCCAGCATGGGACCCTGTGAACAGAAGGTTGTTAGAAGCTGGTGGGGAGAGAGGAGGTCTGGTGGTGAAATCCAGTGAGTGTTTCAGAGAAATAGAGCTACAAAATAGCCCTGTGCATTTTTGTCTCTGCCTCCCTCAAAAAGATCTGAGTGCAATATTGTTTCTCCTTTCTTCCACTGGACTGTTGGATCTTCTAGGAAAGGAGCACCCAAGTTTTGGATGAGCCCCAAAGATTTATGTGTGTGCGGCATGGACATGGCTAACCACGGTGGGCCTGGTATTCGGTGTAACACAAAGTAGATCCATGTGTTCATTTAGTTTTGTTTCAATAGATTCTGGTATGTTCTCACTGAGTTTTTTACAGTAATTTTGGGTTTAATTTCTAATTCTACATCATTGTAACTTCCTAAACCTGCATTTAAGAAACTGTGTCCACTAATTCTTTCCTTTAGCATTTTTTCTCCACAAGTTTGTGTCACAAGTTCTTATTTCTCTGAAGTGGACCACTGGGCTGTTATTCAAATGTGGTGCCCATATCAGGGTACATTTTCACTTTCACCAGTCATATACAAGTCACATTTCTTTTATAAATTACACACTAGAGAAACTCAGTCTGAGGAAAATATGCACCTTTTCGTTTGTCAATCATTCTTTTAATCCAGACATCTCTTTTGCATCAATCTGAAAGATGAGACTGAGATAATAAAATAAAGCAGACATTATAATGATGCTATGGAAAAAAATGTTCCCCATGTACAAAAACAAGACAGGACAGAGGAGCCTGTCCCAGAGAATGGGACAGACCAGAGGAGACATCATAGGCAGTGGTACCTGAGAAGTCACTAACACTATTAATGTTATTGGTGATCCACAAACTGTCCAGTGTGTTGCTCTTAACTGCTCAAGGAAGAATGAGTTGACACACCCTCCATGCCAAAAAAGAAAAAAAAAAAAAAAAAAAGGAAAGAAAAGCTGATTGAGATTAGTTCTGCCCAAGTAGCAGGAATAAAGATTCATACTTAGATCTAATGGATCCCTTCAGCCCCCATCAAATTATCTTTTTAAAATCAAAATCATTGGAACTATATTTCATCTTACAATATGAATGGCCTGATCCTGCCAAATAGCTATGACTTGTTTATTCTATGGTTTTTAATATGCTCCAAAAGAAATGGATACACTAGCATTACCTAACCACCTATCTGTGAAATAATTGGTCACTGGATGAAATGTTGACCACCTTGTGAATATGTTTTTAGCAACCCACCTACCCATGACTAAACAAAAATGAATATGGACATTTTTAAATAATAAACTCACAATGTAAAGGCACCTGCTTTTATAAAATGGCAGGAATGGATGATTCCATTATGGAGAACTGTGTTCTTCCATACAGTAACCAAAAGTATTTACAATTTATACAGAACATCCCCCGCTTACTAGAGTTCAGTCTGAGTCCGTGTTACGATGGTGTGGGGGCCAGAAGCATGCAGTAGAAACAGAACTTTGGGATTTGCATTGTGGCCTTGCCCGGACCTGCTCTGCACCTCTCCACCCTCGCAAGACACCGCATAAGCTCAGGGAGCAAAGCTGCAGGTCAGCTACCAGTCAGAAAGGGTCACAGTGGATATTCTCAGTGCCACACCGCCAGTGCTACCTGCTCAGAGGTGCTCCATAGATTGCAACAGCTATTTTGACACTTAATTAAAAGAAACACTTTGTGTTGAATTTTCTTGCCTTCCTTTGGCTAATGTAAGTTTCCCTACCACCTTTAAGCGAGGCTAAGGCTATGCTATGGTGTCAGATAGCTGTATGAAGTATATTATTTCACTATGATAATGTCAAATCACAATACATTCATCAGAACACAAATCCATAACATATTGCAGAGCATATGTACTTTAGAAAAAATGAAAATAATGCCCTATAGATCAGTTAATTCCATTTTCAAAAGAAATTGAAATAACAAAGAAAACAAAAACCCACTATGTTTTGATTGGTAGTTCCCAAAGTTAAAGAGTCACCATAACTCAAATTAAAGAGGAGCTGAATAGTCCATATCTGAGAAAACCGCTTGTGTGGCACAAGCGCTACTCAAGGAAGCAACCTTGTAACAACAAATTGATTGGTCACTGTCTTCTTCATTCCCTTGTGACTTTTCAATTAGTAGAATTAGGGGTATAATCAGTTACAAATAACTGTATAAACTCGTGTAATCAGTAAATTAGATTTTGAGGACTTCATTTAAATAGCTGATTTTCTGTCCATTATTTATCATTGAATCAGAATAATTTAAAAGAATTGTAGATAACTGGGATGGAGGAAACAAAATATGAGATGCCTAGGATTAAATATTAAATTTTCAAGATTATTATTTATTTAATAACTAGAATAACTGTTTGGGGTTATATAACTAAGTCTTTAGGAATTCTAATCGCCAATAAATCATATCTAATATCTGAAATATGTCCTTAGTATAGCTCAATTCACATATTTCACTAAGGTCAAAAAATTCACAGCTATTGTCTTTTTACACTTATGTGGTTCTTGTCTTTTCCAGAAAAAAAAAAATTCTTTCTTTCATCTCTCTTTAAGGTTTTTTAAACCTATACAATGTTAAATTATCTACTAAAAACTGTGAGGCAGCAAACAAGGATTCGTTTATGATCCTTAATTGGTTTATCCTTGTGCAAGTCCCTTTACTATAGGACCTATAAGACTGATGAATGTTCAATCTCTAGCCCCCTTCAAATATGGGATTATTTCTAATGTATTTATGTATATTGTTATTCCAGGCCATCATTGGGGCCCAAATTCTTTTCCTTTGGAAGCTCACTCTCATACATTGTTTAGATGTACCCTCAAAGCCTCATACTTGCTCAGAGGTGGCTGAATCTAGAGCATATGACTGATTTATGGTGAGGATTAATGTGAGTGCCACCCACGCTCAGTAGTATGAATAACATAAAAGGGACAGAAAGATGTTAAGGCCCCTTGTTGCTTTTGCTGTCACGTGGGCACCATGAGCTATTTCTCCAGTGACCCCCTCTGCCTTATGCCTTAGACCCAGATGATTATGGGCTGAGACTTCCACCAGCTGTGAACCAATTCACTCTTTGCTTTAACTGTGGGTGTCAATTATCTCATCTGAGCAACAAGAGAAAAGCAACTGAGTCATCTATGTCATCATACTTATTTCTAAAGACTTTTCATAGTAACTTATTTCAAACCTGGGCTGCTGGTGCTCTGTCATCTGAGAGATTTACTGAGTATGTATTAACACACCACAAAGGACTCATGAAAATACCCAGTACCGATGTATGTGCAGAGCAGCTGTGTAGGGCTGGACAGGCTTCACCCTGCACAGACTAGCCAAGAGAGGGGCCAGGAGTGCAGGTCAGCCCTGCCCTCTGATTTGGGCTCTAAAGCCCTGAGAAATGTGGGCGCAGAAGTGGTACCTTCTGTGTGTAATACTCCTTTTTTTTTTTTTTTTTTTTTTTTTTGAGACAGGGTCTTGCTTTGTAGTTCATGCTGGCCCTGAGCTATTAGCTCAGGCAAGCCTCAAACTCAGCAGTCCTCCTGTCTCTGCATCCAGAGTCCTGGGATAACCATGGTCATGTAGCATACCAGGGTACATGACTCTTTTTTAAATTAATGCTTTATGTGGCCTTCAGTGCATTCTAATGTCTGTGTGCCATTTTCATTAAAGGCAATATTCCATTAAGAAACACTATAAATAACTGGTAATTTTAATTCATTCATCATAGCATGAAATATTTACACATAATAAAAACCTAAGCACACACATGAAATTCCAGCCCTTGCTTCTATCTTCTGTTTGCTGTTCATGGTGCATACATGGGCCCTAAAAAGAGGATGGAGGTTGCCTTCTTATTCAGACCACTAAAAATGCCTAGAGAAGTTACTGTGAGAAAGTGTCAGATGATCACCACATGTTAGCTTGGCAAAGAATACAAAAGTTCTAGAATCTTCTTTATTCATTCTATAAATTTCTTGAGGGTTATTCAATGTATAGGAATTTGATAATCCAAAGAACTAAGTTGATGTTCTGACTGAACTCAGAGAGCTTGTGAAAAACAAAGGAAGAATTTTAAATAGATTCAGAGCAAGAATTGGGTACAAACTGCTCCTCACTAAATTAAAAAAAAAAAAACCTCATGACTTACACTGAAACCTTTATAGGTGTCTAAGACCTTTCTTTCTAAAGCTTCTTTGAGAAAACATGCTACTAGTGAACTACAGACTTAGCCAAGATTGACTTTTTATACTTTTTGCACAATATTTGAATTATTTTTCTTCAAATCATATTAGATACTTTAAGAATTTATTCAGGAATACAAATTAAATGTCTATATTTGTGTTGTAATTTCTAGCTTATATTGCTATTACTGAAAGGAAAATGGACTGAAAAGTGTTTCCACAGTTTTGAAAATCTGATAAGAGATTCTAACACAATTTTGCCATAGGGAATGCCTATTAAATTAAAAGGAAGAAAGAGTCCTTGATTTATTTCATGAAAAGATAAATTTTAAAATACTAAAATTACATTAAGAAAAACAATCACTTCCCTACACAAATCATATTTCTAACATCTAGAATATTCTTTGGTATTTCAGAATTTATGTAACACCATCTGAATAAAAATGTTAACTGGTGCCGGGCGTGGTGGCTCACACCTGTAATCCCAGCACTCAGGAGGCAAGACAGGAGGATTGCTGAGTTCGAGGCTTGCCTGGGCTCCATAGTGAGCTCAGGGCCAGCCTGAACTACAAAGCGAGACCCTGTCTAAATAAATAAATAAATAAATAAATAAATAAATAAATAAATAAATAAATAAATAAATAAATAAAAAGGGCCGGAGGGTTAGCTCAGTGGTTCCAGTGCCTGCCTAGCAAGCGCAAGGTCCTGAGTTCGATCCCTGGAAACCACATACAATGCTGGGCCTGGAGACACGCCCACCAACAATCAACACCACATTCCACAATGCCAGACGTGGTGGCTCACGCCTGTCATCCCAGCACTCGGGAGGCAGAGACAGGAGGATTGCTGAGTTCGCGGCGGCTTGCCTGGGCACCATAGTGAGCTCAGGGCCAGCCTGAACTACAAAGTGAGACCCTGTCTCAAAAAAATAAAATAAAATAAAATAAAAATAAAAATAAAATAAAATAGGGCCGGAGGGTTAGCTCAGTGGTTCCGGCACCTGCCTCGCAAGCGCAAGGACCTGAGTTTGATCCCTGGTAACCACATATAATGCTGGGCGTGGAGACACGCCCACCAACAATCAACACCGCATACCACAGTGCCTGGGGTGGTGGCTCACGCCTGTCATCCCAGCACTCGGGAGGCAGAGACAGGAGGATTGCTGAGTTCATGGCGGCTTGCCTGGGCACCATAGTGAGCTCAGGGCCAGCCTGAACTACAAAGCGAGACTCTGTCTCCAAAAAAAAAAAAAAAAAAAAAAAAAAAAAAAAAAAAAAAAAAAAAAAAAAAAAAAAAAAAAAAAAAAAAAAAAAAAAAAAAAAAAAAAAAAAAAAAAAAAGGCAAAAAATAAATAAATAAATAAAATAAACTGTCAATTGGCCTCTCTCACAAAACTGAGCCCTGGAGCAATACCAGTGGCTGATCTGAAATTTACTTTAGTACCTAGAATATTTACTAGAAGAGATTGATTCTAATGAAGTAGTTTCAGTATTATTATGAGTGCTGTATCTTACTCTGGCACCTATTTTTGCCAATAATGTAATTACTCAAAATCATAAACATACTGACACTGATCAAAGAGAACATACAAAAGCTTTAATATTATTAGAATTCTCTAAGTTTGGTGTATTGAATTATAGATTGTATTTACAAGTCTGTCTACTTTGCCCTTACGGAGTGCAGGAAGCACCCTATGAAAGTCCAAAGTTATATCGACAAGAGACAATCTTCTGTTTGTTGATACTGACACACTCAAGGCACCCAGATGTGCAAAGATTTAGGGTCATGGGGTCAACAGTTAATACAGTAGATTGTGTTACATTTTCTTCTTCCAAGACTCTCAGCTTGGAAGTCAGACAGCCTTTCTGGGCTTAAATTATGTCTGAGAAGTTTACTTCTTATTTTCTAAGTTTTTACTAGTTCCTTTCCTAAGTTGTTTTTTTATATAAACTAATTTTTCTATATAAGTGTGTGCACATGCTGGGAGATATGCATATATAAAATTAATTTAAAATTCAGTCTGAATTTACTAGCTTTTTATTTTAAAAAGATGTCACTTAAAATGTTTTCTATTGGTGTATTTTGCAATACATAGCAAATATTTCATCACAGGGAAATAGTACATATGCATATTACACCTTAATCCTTTTTCTCCTCCTCACCTCTCTTCTAAATTTATCCTTTTCTGTAGCAGAGTAGTGCTCCAGTGTTTATAAGCACCACAACACCACTTTTTATTTATCAATTCACCTATTGATAGGTATACAGGCTGCTTCAGAGATCTAGCCATAATGAATTGTGCAGATACAAACATGAATGTACATGGAGCACTATAATATAATCAAAACAAGACTGAGATTTCATTTACCTCAGAAAAAAATAGCTATCACCAAGAACTGCAAAAGCAACAAATATTGGTGATGTTGTGATGTAAAAGTACCTTTTTACACTGTGGATGGGAACATAAAGTTGTGCAATCACTGTGGAGATTACTCAGAAAATGAAATACAAATTTCAAGGGATCCACCTTTTCCTCTTCTGTTATCTTCCCCAAATTAAAGAGCATTTCTCCAGGGTGTCAGGAAAATGCCTAAATTCTCCCATTCCCTGTGACATCAGTAAGACATTAAAAATATGAAGTGTAAAATAGCATGAAGAAAAAGGGAAGGGGGGAAGAGGAAGAAGTAGACAAGGAGAAAAAGCAGAACAGAAAAAGCTGGCTACAGCTTTCACTTGGTCCTGAAAAGCCCACAGCACAGAGAACTCCTTTGATCCACCTGGTCCCAGAGAGAGACACCCTCAGTTTTCAGGGAGCCTCTGAGCCGCAGGAAGGACTCATCATGGAGGCATCTTTCTGACATTCACAGCCCCAGAGCTGTGCCAACCATAACTTTTCCATTCGATCCATCACCACAGTCCTGGCTGCGCATCACTCCTGACAGAGCAGATATCCAGACGCTGCCTGTGAGAGCAGCGAGTGGAACTGCTGATGAATACAGCTCCTGTAGTGGGGCTCTGTCCCAGCAACCCGAGGGAAGGAAATGCTAGGCTTTGTAGTTTGCGCTTGTGGATTTTCCCTCTTGTTTCTCCAAAAACAAAGACTGGAAATCATGACCCAGACATAGTACAAATGGAAAGATTGTATTCGAAGATCTAAGTACCTTGACTTTAGAGGGCAATATAGATGCTGTTTGATGTGTGCGTGCATACGTGTGCAAGAAAAATATCAGACACGTGTTCCCAAGTCATCTCGGCTGAGGGAATTATAACAGAGCCCTCAGCAATGTGCTGACCACCCATTCTGAGCAGAATCCCTGGAAACTCTGTTTTCTCCAGTCCTTCATGGTCTGTATACTTTCCCTTCCATCATGACATCTGTTGTTTCTCCTACTGGTCTGAAAACTCATAAGCTGGCCTTATACATTAGTTTCATTGTTCGTTTCCTCTACTTTGCTCCAGCAAATACTGTTTTGCTGCCAATGAAATCACCCTTTGTTCCATCCTCACCACTGCCACTCTATAGTGAACCTCTGCCAGGGACTGGTTCATCCACGAGACCACTGGCTCCAGACAATGTTTCCAGGTCTAGATTCCTAACGTCTGTGTCGCCAGATAACTGGAATGAGTACCCACCATATTCTCTCCAGGAAATACTTCCTTCCATCCCACAAGCTTAGACCCAGTCCCACCTCCTCTTCAACTGTGGGCAATTCCTCATCTCTCCTGGGGTCTTTTTCTACCCAGCAACCTGCACAAAGGGGGAGACTGCCCACTGTGGCCTTACACAGTGCCTGTCGTCCGGCCCCTCATGCACTCTTTCTCCTGAGACTCCACAGAAGTTCATTCCCAGAGCTCCCCCTGTTGCTGGCCTTTTTCACTGAGTTGCCGATGGGAAAAGTCCAGCGATTCTTGCTGCAGCACCATAGCTACTGGGAAGAATGGAAAACAACAAAAACTAGTTTGAAATAGTATTGCAGAGGAATGAGAGAGAGATGTGTGTGTGTGTGTGTGTGAAAGAGAGAGAGAGAGAGAGAGAGAGAGAGAGAGATTATGGTATTTTTATTCAAATATGGAAGTAGCAATGTCTCCCTGGCCAACCTCTTTGCCACACACATTTCATCAGGTTGCTTTCAGCCAAGGGCAGTTTCAAGAAGCATGGAAGGTGCCAAAGCACAGGGCGGTGCAGAGCTGGTGGGCCCCGATTCCATTAGTGCTGCCGGAAGAATGGTGTTAGAATGCAAAAGGAATCCAGTCACAGTGTGACTCAGCTCTGTATCTGGAAGAAGAGGGAAGCTGGTTTTCAAGGAACACAAGCCGCAGGAAACAAAGCCCCATCCACTCTTCCCCCAGGAGACTCCTTCGGCGGGGGTGCTCAGCTGCAAAGCGGGGGGAGCTGCTGCGAAGGGAGGGCCAGTGCCATGAGCCTCCTCTGGTCAGCACCGTTCAGTCACCCACTGCCCAGCTGCAGCCCTGAGTGAGATGTGCCTCGCACGGCCCTGCTCGGCCAGGTGTTTCGCTTTTGCTTGTTTTCCTGGACAGCCTTGACTTGCCGCCGTCACCAGCACCCACAACACTTGATCCAGAGCCACAAAAGAGCCTGCTTCCCGCAGGGAACTTCCCGGTCCCCTGTGTTCTCCCTTACAATGATTTTAAAGTGGCCCGTTGCAGAGAGAGTCTGAGCCTACAGCTAAAAGAAGGCAGAGGGAGAAGGAGACAGAGACTGTGCCTGTGTGTCTCTGCCCTCATCCCACTTGGTAGAACAGGGTTATTAAACCCCCTTAAAAAATCAGAGCAGACTGTCTTTTGGCTCAGAGAAAAAGCTTGCAGTGCAATGTTAAAAATTTCTGTTGGGGTCTTGGTTTGTAATGCATTTTGACCCAGAGAGCTTTTTATCTCTGCCTCAGTAACCCTCTCTTATCACTCAGCGGGAGCCAGCTGTCTGCCTTCAGGTACCTCTCTGACAGACACAGCCGCCCGCCCTCTGTCTGTCACACACTGCCCTATTTCCTCACAGTGAGAGCTGTTCCGGGCGTTTACTCTTGGAGGCAGAAGAAAAGCCCTTGCTTAGAAGATTGAGCTGCGATTTCCTGCAGTCATCCCCCTCCCTCCTGCTCTTCAGTAAACAGAGACCTGCGTGGAGCTGCTCGCGAGTGCACAACCCGGTGTATTTCATTGCAGTATCTGCACTTTAATGTAGTTGAAAGTAGATTTAGAAGTGAGGATTAGATATAAAGCACCACCTCATGACTCTGCATGAATTTGTCTGGTTTAGACCAGTTTCCTAGTTGTGCGGAACCACTGCAATAAACAGACCTTTCATAAAGCACAGAGTGTGTGTTCATGGTGGCAGAAAATTTTGCTTAAAATCTTTCAAATTATGCCATGAAGAATTTGGGCATAACTCCATTTCAAATCATGTACTGCCTCAGGGGTGGCCAATATAAAAAAAATGTGCCAAAAATGCCAGGTGGGTCAATTTTAAGATCTCTGTCTCCCACCTCATTTATTATTTTATTCACTACCACCCATAAAAACCTGCTTTCAATATCCCACTGTGTGCCTGTCCCTGTTGGCACTTTCACAAAAGCCAACAAAGTAAAACCCTTTCTTCTTGTGAAGCAGAACCCAAGTGACCACTCTGACATAAGCTTTCATCCCCCCCAGTCAAATCTTATCATGCCAAGAAAAATATGTGGGGTTCCCTGCATTCTCTTTTTATAAGGTCACCAATCCCCAGTTTGTAATGCATTAATTATCTCAGGCTATACAAGAGGTTGCGGAATGAGTTTATATTTCCAAAGATGATTTAAAATGAGGATGGATAGCTTTGCTATTTGTTGCAATTTATTATGTGCTGCCACCAAAAGAGACCTGTTTATCTCATTCAATTCCTGTAAGAAGCCTATATGGCTCCTTAATTTCACCTTGGTGTTACAGACGAGGAAACCTAAGCATACAAGTTTAAGTACTGTGCTACTGGAGAAATGGGCATAGGCCACGAACTCACACAGTCTGAGCTCAAACTGCTAAGTAGATGTGATCCACTTCTGTAACTTGCTAAATACTCTGCTTTTCTCAATGGGGTAAACTTTGAGAATTTGAAAGGTAGACAGTAACTAAAATTAAGCCATTTCTTTTCATACCAAACTATTTGCAAAATCAATTTGAAACTTAAACGGACAGTTTCAACCCATTCTCTCCTGCTTTTGCATCACTACAATTCACAGAATTATGTTCCACAGACGCTATGTATAGTACTCGGGTGTTTGTGACTCTCCTTGGAGTTATGGTACACAGATTCTTCTTTTGCAAATGTTGACCACAGCAATTTGTCCAGACATGGGATAACGTAGAGTAAACCAAGTGTGCTCATTGGTTGTGGCTTCTTGCACTGAGCGCTAAGACCATCAGCAGTAGCCCAAGGTGTCAGGCAGCAGGTGTAGGAGGGAGCCGTGGATGTCAGATTTTCTGGCCTACTTCCCGGAACAGTGAGACAAGACAGGTCTGTTCTCAGGAGCAGAACTGGCCTGCTCCTCCTTATCCCTCCTGGGCGAGACCGCAGACTTCCTCTTTATCGTTCAAAGTTCCAGAAATACAATAATGACGGTGGCCTGCCAGTGACTGTTTTTCCAGCTTGAACCCAGTAACATGGCCGTCTGCCTCTTGCTGTGGGATTTCCTGGTCTCTTGCCCCTGCCCCCCCCCTCACTGTCAGAGTCACTTACATTGAGTAAAACAGAATGTGGCTCCAAACCTTCATTCTACTTTCCTTTGATGAGGGAACCCCTGTCTCACTCAGGTCTTTACAAGAAAGTTAAACCCCTGAGTTTCACCTCCATCCAGATGATCCAGTGCTGAGTTTGCCTGGGACAAAGCTAAAGGTAAAAGGTTAAAGGGCAAGCGATGGACAGATTGATCCTTGCTGGGAGAGATGGACAAATCATAAGGGAAAGAAATGTAGGGAAGCAGGATTCATTCATGCACACAAAGTCCTCCCAAGGACCCGAGGAAGAAAAATTAGGTCTGGCAGGGAAAACTATTCCACGTCCAGAATAGCAGCACCACAGAGGTGATAACAGTGGTTTGTGAACCAGACCTTAGAGAATAGGCAAAAAACTTTTTAAAAAATTCATTCAAAAAAAGTAAGCATATTAGTAAACAACATGTGGGGGCAAAAGAGAGGGCTTGGGTGACAGAAAATTAAACTAGAGGAGTAGTAGCATATAGATTTGGAAAAATCTCAATAACTTCAAGAGTGTGGGAAGCAAAAGGGGCTGAGGCAAACTTAAGGTATCTCACAAGGAGCGTTTTAGTGCCACAACAAAGGGCAAACCAGTAGTGTCTAAAACAACATGATAACAGGTTCATCTCCCATCAAACAAATCAAGAATCAGAAGCAGTTTGCTTCCTTGTCTGAGGCCCAGACTCCTGCCATCTTTGGAACAGGTAGCTTCAACTGTCTGATGCAGCCCAAACATAACATCCTCCCCAGTCACCAGGAAGCGAGCTCAACAATCAGAATCTGCACCTCTGGATCCCCTTAAAAGAAAATCTGGCCTCAGGATCATATCTCACCTCAGATGAGGCAGCAAAACATTTCTTTCAGCTTAGATACCTATTGTCTCAAAGAATGAAACAGAAAATGCTAGCAAACATCTATCTATCAAAGAATGCAATTAGTGTTAACATTATTTGGAAAACGTTTTATTACAAAGTGACCTGAAAAGAGGAAGTGATCAATTAGAAGAATGTTAAGCAGGCCAGACAGCCTCAGTGACCGTAGCAACAGTGAGCAGAAGACCGCGTGGTAAACTATACATCACCTAGCCCTGGAGGCTGAAATATCAAGTACCCAGACAGATTCCGCCCAAAGCATGGCTTTCTGCCCACGTTGCTATATCCCTCCCCTGAGCCACAGCAGCTCAGAAGAGTCACTTGAGTTGATCTTCTTTTGGATCCATTGTTAACTTTTGCTCCCTTCTGGGCACCGTGGGCCCATTTCTGTCCCCATCACTCAGTGTCACGGGGCCCTCCTGAGCCAAAGTGGCACATGGGAGCAGATTGGCAGGAGAAGCACATGGAACAGAGAGAAGTGCTTGGTAGAGGACAGCAGGAGCTTTGTTCATGGTTTCCTTTGGGGCACTGAACTCTTAACAGAATGATTGTAGCCAAACAGTTACCAACATTTTTATTTTTCAGACCGACTACTCTCATGCATTGTGAATCATAAGCCCACAAAGACATTTGTTCATGCTCTTTAGTGTTCAGAGGGAAAAGCATAACCTTCACCCAGCTGTCTGATGATTCCCAAGATCTAAATTAAGCATGCACATTCATGTTTCACTGTTAATATTATTTGGCTACAACTCAAGAGCTCCTTCTCCACTTCTGTGCACAAGAAAATAAGAATATAGAACACAAAAACATTAAAATGGCTTTATATTTTTATCTAACTTTTACCAATCCTCGACAGTTTTATAGTCAGTGTGCTTGCATTCATAATTAACTCAATGATTTTGTAAAAATAAACACTGATGGATCTCATTCTAATGATACAAAGTATGTTACAAAGCTACCACTGAGAAGGCTTCTGTCTATGCTAGTTTAAGCTCTTTTTCCTCAGGAAACAGCTTCTGTTGCTCCTATTTCCATGATAACACATGGGCTAATTTGCCTCAGAGGATATTCTTCTCTCTGCTCCTCTACAGACATTGTTCTTCACATCTAGAACATTCTGCCTCACTCTTTTGTTTCAATCCAGAAGCAGTTTACTAATCCTTCTGAAAGTTGCCTTATCTGTGTATCGGGTAAGCTGAATAATCAGGAGCTTGAACAATCACAGTGTCCCTTGGTTCAGGAGCTCAATCCTCTCCACAGTTCTTGCCTCAGATTGAACTAGACAAGAACAGAAGCAAATTTCTCCATAAAGACAACACTGAATCTCACCGTTGAATCGGATTCAGTTCTTGTCCAACTCAGTTTGTGACCAGAATCGTGGAAAGAATCAAGGTTGTGACCAAGGCACCACTTGCAGTGTGCAGCCTCTCAGCTCCTTGACTTCGTCTTCCGTCAACTTCTTCACATCCCTGAATGGAACAACATGTCAACACCTTGTTGCCCTCAAGATCCATAAGGTCCTTGATGTTTTAAACCTTCCTGTTTCCTGACCACATTTCTTTGTTTTTTCGCACCTTCTCTCCCTTACCCTTCCACACGTCCTTGGTATTCTCCATGAAGTTCAGGAGATCCAAACCATTCTTAACACCAAAAGGATTCCTTGTAATCTAGAAACTACCTCCCATGAAAGCTACCTTGGAGTCTCCAAACAAGTGTCCAGAGAGAACCCATAGCATATGATATAAGAAAATACATATGGAATAGAATGAATGTCCCTCTCCTCCAATTTCACCCTGTATATCTGGCACACAAGTTCCAAGCATCTCTACTCTTAAACCCCTCCCCAAATTGGCCTCATCAAGGCATGTGTCTGAACTAAAGTCACCCTAGGGGAACATCACCCTGCTGTTTAGATCATTGTCACACCAGGTCCACCTTATCCTTGCACTCCTTTGGGGGGATTTCCTGTCTTTCATCTCCCTTATTCCACAGTTTTGTGCTGAATCCAAGCCATGAGCTTTCCCTCCTGTCCCTCAAGTCAATCAAGAGCCCTTTACGCAGAACAGAAAGAATCATCTTGAGGGTTCCGTGCCACTCCATCTGGTTCCAGGCAAAACCCACAAGATGGCCTCTTTCCTTTCACATTCAGAAGCAGCCCCTCCTTAGCCAACACCAGCCCACCTGTCTGTGTTCAAAATCTGCAGACCCTACCTGCAGACCCTACCCTACCTGATTCCTCCTGTTGCCTCTGTCATTCCTCCTCTCTGTTTTCTTTTGACTCTAACCTTCATCATGCAATTATAATAGGCAAAAGCATGAAGTTCAGTGATAAGCCTGCTTCTATTAATGCTGTGGCAATGAAAAGAGAAGACTGATCAAATCTGTGCTTGGACTCCCCTGTATGATAAATAAGAATAGCAATAACATTGCACTATTTGCAACTTCTCTTAAGGATAATGTGCAAGCTGTCATACAAGTATGCATGGTCCCCTACAGAATGTACTAGCAAAAATCTCCACTGTTGTTCACCTGTTACTGTTCTAAGGTTACCAAACCATTTCAAAGTTAGGGTTGTGAAATGGTAACTATTGTTTTATGATTATTTGCTTGGTGAGTAGTCATCTAAATTGAATAAGCCATAACAAGAGAAAAACTTATTATCAAACTTTTAAGTGATTATTTCCACAATGAACCCTAAATCTGTTAAACTGTTCCTTGTCTCTACCACTCATATCCTATTATCAATGTCTAAATGATCCTAAGTTCCAGGTTTCAATTATGTAACAGGTTTGATTAGTCCTCTCATCAGTTTTGTACATAATTCTGTGCTAGGCATTATTGAAAGTCCTGGACAGAGCAGTGATCAGGAAACAGATATCTCTCCTTTCACTGGATTTGCAGGTTACTAAAATTTCATTGTATTTCTTGGAATAGTTTATTGCTATTAATAGTTCTTAAATCTTCTCTGAAGTTTATGTGTGTTGAGTGTATTATTCAGCTTACCCAATGCTGAGTTACAACATTTTACACCAACAATCTATAAAAGAGATTTAATTTGGATCATAGTTTGAGAGGATTCAGTCCATGGTTAGCAGGTTCCAAGGTGGAAACATCATGGAAGAAGGGTATGGTGGAGCAAAGCTGCTTAGATCATGATAGAAAAGTACTTCAGGAGATCAGTGCTAATCAGAATATTGGCCAGGGCCCATATCTAGTACATAACAACAGGCCTTCATGTACCACTTGAAAACACCCAGAAAAGTTTCTACCATTCATCTAGAAGAGATTGATTTAGTTTAGGGACAACAGTCCTCTATATGCAAGAGAAACTAGAAGAGATTCAGGGAAATACTGATGATGTACTAAGACACCAAAGGGTACTGTTGCCAGAACTTTTCTTCTTCTGTGGGAATCAGTCATTTTCTGTTAAGTCTTTCATCCTATTGAATGAGGCCTCCCCACATTACATGTGATCTGGCTTCTGACTGTGCCAATTTTAATACTAATTTCATCTTTAAAAAGCCTTTGCAGAAATATATAGAATAATGTGTGTCCAAATATCTTGGTACCATCTACTAACCAAGTTGATACATAAAGTCAACCATCATAAAACCACTTTGTATCAAAGTGTCATCCATGAACATGTCTCAAAAACATACTTAATCTCTATGTAAGCCAACAAGATTATACTTCTAACTATGAAGTTGTTCTATATGCAAAAAGATATCCTAACCCTTTCCTCAAAAGATGTTAACTCTTGTCTTTGCTATTCTATTTGTTAGATGGCATGATGTAAAACTAACAGATATTACACATATACAAGCAACAGTTAAATGCATACACATGCTGAAAATAAACCAAGGAAGAAATACATAACAAGTTTCCTTTGTCTAACTGGTGATGAGGTCATATAAAGTATTTTAACTGCCTATTCGGTGCTTATTCTGTATATATTTTGCACTTACCTGGTTATGATTCTTTACTTGGCAGAGTAATCTAATCTTTATTCTTCAAGGATGTGATCTAGTAGGAGTGCTGCCTAAATTGGATTGCCATAGGTTTCAATTTACTTTAGTCACAAGGGTCAAATCTCCTGCATTCCAGACATACTCTTCCTTACTTTCATTGTTAAACAGCCATCAAATTTCCCTTGGTAGTCAGGATCAGTCACTCAAAAGAGCAATGTAACTTCCTTTGCCTATTTATTCCTAAGTATGAAGAGCCTGAATGGGCTGTGTGATAGTCAAAGCTTTTAGTTCAATGAAATATTTTATTTCCTGGTGGAAACTCTTCCTAGATGCAAGACCTTTGGGAGTACATAGCATAAGGTCAAAGGGAAATGAAACAATATTTTGCTCCTAGGTTCCTGGGGGTAACAGGGACTGAAGTAACACCCATTTTTACACTGGTTTCTGGACTCAGAATGAAGAAATAGCATAGATGCCAGTTTTAGAGCCTGGGTGGCCCCTAGGAAACCTTCCTCCATCCCAAAAAAGAACTTCCACTTAACTGACATTGTAACTGCCTTCAACAGTCTTTTCTCACCGGGCATGGTGGCTCACACCTGTAATCCCAGCACTCAGAAGGCAGAGGCGAGAGAATTGCTGAGTTCAAGGCTAGTCTGAGCTACACAGTGAGCTCAGGGCCAGCCTGAACTACAAAGTGAGACCCTGTCTCAAAAAAAAGAAAAAAGAAAAAAAGCCTTTTCTCAATCCTCCAGGAGAGCTATTTCATGGTGGTAAAGAACATGCCACAACCAGCAAATTTGTTAACCATCAGACCGTTGCTACAACAGAAACTCAGATAATAGATTTTGTTTTTCATAGTAATATAGCTCTTACTCTATGATTTGTCAAATGCACTTAGCTCAACATTATAGTGTGAATCTCAAGTAAATGAAATAACATCTATTAAGCCACAACAGGGAAAAAAAAAAACAGAAGAATTTAGAATCCTTCAGTCCATTCACCATTTTTTAAGAAAAAAATAATTTGTTCAGGAAACTTTGCCTCAAATCTGGTATCCAGGCAGCTTGAAGAATCTTCATTTTTTTTCAGCTGGAAAATTTGAATTCTGAGATGTTGCTCCAACCCACTATACTACTCTGAGTACAAATTTGACTTAATATGCAACGTAAAATAAAAAACAGAGAATATTCAGTTTCACAAACTGTGAAAAGCAATGTATGCAACTGAAAGTCATTAATGTGTATAACTTAAAATCATTAAGTAATTGGCATTAAATAATCTAACTTTTTCATAAGAATGAATTCATTGTGTAACCACAGGAGAAGATTCTATTAACACACTACCTTTCTCTCCTCCTAGAAAATGTAATTCTAAAGGTCACATTCTGTAACTATTTCCTACAAAATAAATGGAGACTTTTATGAACCAAAGAAAACCAACAGATTTTGATGTCAGCAAAAATAAAATCTATAAATTTCATGAAAGGGCGTGTACTTATAAATACAGGGTGGGGAATAGGAACTACAAAATCAAAATAAATGCATTGAGACTGACCACTCACACAAAAACGTGTTAGATGTTCTTAAACACTGAGGCACCTTTGCTCTGAGAGTTAACCACAAATATTTTCCATCTGGCCACAAAAATGTGTGTGTGTACACGTGTGTGTGTGTGTGTGTGTGTGTGTGTGTGTGTGTGTGTGAAGTGACTGGAGTTAGAATGTTAAAAGGTCATGAAATATTTAATAAAACTGGTAGATCTTTTTTCTTTTTGATGAATAAACTAAAGATCACCCCATGTCTAGAGGTCATTTTCTGCCCCCATTTCATGAGTGGCAATGTCATGACAGGGGAAAGTCTTGAAAAACACTGTATGGCCTATTAGTGCCAGAAAGGGAATTGCAGTCAGGTCAGCTAGCTGTGAGCCCAAGTTTTATCCTCACATTAACACATGTACATTATGAAAATGCAATAAGAGAAAGCCCCAAAGCTCACTGAACTAAGTCAACAGCTGTTCTCCAGTCATTAGTTTAATGAGAAATTGTTGCATTTCATAGAAAGTCTGTTTTCAAATTTCATATAACATTTCCAGAAATGCGGCCTTCAGGCTCTGTCTTTTTTTCCTCCACAGAGTGAAATACTGTGTTCCTGAGCCTGCCAGTCTTGGGCCCAGGACTCTGGCTGCCAATTTTACTTTAACTTGCCTCAGCCCTCCTTGAAAATTAATAACATCCCCAAATTAAAATGCATACAGGCAACTATGTTTGACCCTTACATTATGCAACATTTCAACTAGACATGATAGCCACAGGTTGAAAAGAAGCCTTCTGTAGGCTTGCAAAAGTCACTATATACATTGCACATGTAAGAGAATAAAAACACTAGCTTTACATATAGCTCAGCTATTGTCTAGGGAGATTAGTTTACTAAAATACCTCATTTCTAGCATGGAGAAATATGTCCAGACATTTGTAAAATATACAGATTTCTCAATGAAATGAATCAAGTTTTGATTCCATGCATTTCATATAACATTGTGTCCACAGAAGACCAAAATCAACAACTCTGTTGACATTATTTCAAATGCTGCCTACAGTTGTGGTTTTTGTCCTTGCTGATTTGTATAGTTCCTTCACCATTTCATCATTATTTTCATTATATCTGTAATAATTAAACAATTCTTAAATACATTTAACAAGTTCATGTTAAAATATGAGGCATGATTGACAATTATGGTGAATGTTTAAAATTTTAAAAATTGCTAGTAGACACATCACCATGCATTCCCCTCAAGATAATTCCACCCCAATTTTAAACACACTTTCCCACCCTTCTTACAGATTCTGAAGCAGTTCTGGAAGTCCTCCTTCCTGGCTGTCTTAACTTGTGCTGTCATGGCTATTTGGATAACCTCAACTGACTCAAAAAGTCAATCTTTAATGGTCATTTTGAATTTGGGGAAGAGCCAGAAGTCACATGGAGCCATAAAGTAGATAAAGATTGGTGATGCTTTTTCACATACCAGCCTTTCCTTGAGATAGCCCACAGTAGCAACATTCACCACATTTTTGCCACACCTTGTGAAGGCACTAAGCATTCTTCAAATTCCTACCTTCACCATATAGTTTAATGCTCCTTATATAGATATTGTCACTCCATGGTTAACGTTGAAGTCTAGCAAAAATTGAGGTGTGTATGAATTTTAATTCTGCAAACAGAATGTAATTTTTTTCTATACGAATCTTGAACTTTTCCTAGAATTTCTCTCCCACTCATTTATATGTTTTCATATAAATGTCACATTTTAATGAAAACTAACATAATTTACCTTCTTTTAAAAAGATTCAAAATGCTGTCCCATTCAATTCATTCAGAACAGAAGTAACAACTCCAATGTAATTTCTTAAATTCTCACATCATTCAGTAACTTAATTATTTCTTTATAGGTAAATCACGCAGGTAGGTCAAAGCTATTGTATTGTTTACAGTTGAATAATTCCTTTCTAATATTTCTCAGCATGGAATTCAAGTAGGTAGAAATAACTAAAGGAGAATTTGACTTTCTATTTTGTAATCTGGACCTTTTGAATAGAAACTGTCTGCTACTCAGAAAGGGCAAGTTTTTAATCCATAGTAATTGTTACTAATACAATTCTTTCTCATTCCTCCAGTGCCTATTATATATAGATAGCCTCAGTCTTCAAAATATAATACTCTGCCATTGCCTTCAATTATGTGCTTCCAGTGAAGGCAAAATTAAATTAGTAGATGTCAAAGGTTTTAGTTTATTCATTCTCTAAACCTAAAAGTGTTATAATCCACTTTAAAAAGTCAATACACTATTATGAAAATCTTACAGTATGATTAAATACCCCCTTCCATTCAATTATGCAACTCTCAATTATAAGAAGAGGATTGTTTTATTACCATGTAGAGTGCAGCAGTAAAACTGTTTGGATCACACCTCAGCATCTGAAAAAGTATCTTAAGTACTGGAGTATTTTCTTTCCATATCATGTAATATTTACCACCCTGCCATACAAGTATTAAACCACAGTGACTTAAAACTCCACTTCATGAGTGTGTTAGCTTTTAAACTGTTGGTAGCTATCTTGCTGGATTTTCCAGGTACAGACCAAGGACCATTGTATTGTTCATTATTTGCCATTTTTCAGTGTAATTCATTTGCATAATGAAGGAAAATAACAAAGCACAATAATAAACTGATTAAGGCTCCCCACAGAGCACTGCGAGCTCAACTTGAGTCTCCAGTAAAATGCTTTTTTAAAAAAAATAATTTTCTTGAGACATTAAAGAATATTTTAGGCTTTGCTAATTGATTATGCAAACACTCCCATATTTGCCACCCAGGTTTTCATAACTTTAAATTTAGGTAAAAAAGCAAGAAATTTCAGTTTGATTTTTCTTACTGTTATTATATTTTAATGTAAATTGTAAATTATTGTTGCCAATTCTATGCATGAAGCTAATATATTAATCTTAGCTGCACAAAACAGACTTTAATAGTAGTTACCTATAAGCTAGTGTAATATATGCATTTACCTGAAAATTTTCTTTTCTATAGCTGACATGAACTATTTAATTACTTAATAAAGCCCATTACCACTGCACAATGTTTTACATTCAAAAAAAATTGCACACAGCCTCCAACTATTTATCTTCCTTGCTGAGATCAACAAAGATTGGCAGGAAGTCTTTTCCATATTTTCAGAAAATACTTAATGAGCAATAATTACATGCTAAACAGTGAGATCATTAAAATTTTTGACAAAATATAGTCAATGGCCTCAGGAGATCAACAGCAGGATGTAGGATTAGCTCTGCAATTTTCAGGCCCCTCATCAAATGAAAACTCTGGTCCCAATGTTTTCAAAAATAATGGGAACTTCAGATCATTACAGAGAGCTCTGAGCCGAGGGGAGGGTTGCTCTGCATGTGGTCTGGGAGAGCGAGGTCAGGATCCTCCCAGCTGAACAGGCATTGGTGAGGCCACTATCGCAGATTGCTGGAGTGCATGTCATGAAGGGCTTTTGAAAAGGAGACATTCAAAACCTCCTCAAATTTAATATACAAAGAAGAGAGGCTCAAGATTCAAAAAAACTACGTAAGATGGTAAGATATATCTCAACACAAACATTCACAAATAAGTAGAAATTCTCTTAAGAAGTTGAAAAATGATCTTTGCACATCCAGGTGCCCTGGGGTTCAGTCCACTAATAATCAGAAAGAGGACAGACATGTTTGTTTGGGGTGGACAGTGACTTGTGGCTTTGTTTTGGACTGAGGAGTAGAATTTAGTTAAATTCACACTGATCTGACATATAACAAAGCTTTTATGATTGCCAAGAATCTATTTCCTAACTAGAGTCAGTCTCTATAATATTTAAGATATTCAAATTAATCACAAAGTCTCCAATATGGAAATATATACTTATCAACCTGTAATGAAGCAAATAGGAAGCAAATGTCTTCCATGGGGTACAGTGAAATTTAACTTCACAGAAAATTAAGACATTTTACCTACGTGCTGGGGTTGAACCAGTAACCTTTATACAGACTTTTTCGGGTCTAATTTACTCAGCTGCTATCTCTAGATATGTGAGCCATAAATTACAGATGTGACTTGTAATGCTAACATCCTTTATAATTAGACATAGATACTTACACAGCATCATGCTGCTAAATGCTTTTGAAACATTCTCAGGTTTGGTTAGGAAACACAGAAGGCAAAGTCTTGGTATTAATATTTGCTGATTTTCTTGAGGGAAAACTTCCACCAGATGATATAAGAAAAATCTCTGGTCATCTTTGTTACCTACTGGTACATCTAAAACTACTTGAAAATCAGACTGATTAAAATGAAAAAGGCAAGCTGGGTGCAGTGGTGCCAGTCTGTAATCCTAGCGCTCTGGAAGGCTGAGATAGAAAGATTGCAAGATGGAGCCCTGTCCGGGCAACTTATAAAAACCCTGTCTGTAAATAAATACATAAGAGAAAGGAGCTGCAGCAGAGAATAGAGTTCAATGTAATAGCTCCATAAGCCAGTCCCAGTAACACACACATGCACACGCAGGCACATGCAACACAAACACATCATCTCACCTCAGCCAATTTCAACTAAAAACACAGCATTGCTGTGGAGGAGGTCTGGCAGAGACAAACGGTGGCCCTCGAGATGACGGGAAGGGCCCACTGGAAGACGGTGCACCAGCAGGAGCCAGGGGCCTTTGCCCATCACTGTCACAGCGGCAGCAAAGACATCACACTCTGGGAACAAGGTAACAGCAGAAGCTGCGGACCCAAAAGATATGATCGCAGGCCATCCTTCTCGCCACTGTCATCAGGATGTAAATGCATCATTCCTCAACTTCTCCTCTGGAGGATTTGGAGAATGAATCGGACAGTTCCAGGCCTGGACCCCAGATATCTATTCCAGTGCCTTTCCAGCTTCTCCAGAATGAGAATCAAAGTCTCACAGCAGCATCCGCTGTGAACACAGTGCTGGCCTTCCATCCAGAACTGCTGAGTCTGTTCCCAGGAAGAGGTCTGGGGGACTTTCAGAATCCTCATCACTAGGAAAAGTTGGAAGAGGAGGCTGGTACTTTTCTGCTCAGCGAGGGCTCTCCCTTACAATGCACGCAGCTCATACCAGCCATTTGCTTCCATCTCCATCTCGAAACTGCCAAGGTTGATGTTCAGTACCACAGGGCAATAAAAGGACAGGCAGGGAGCCTGTCTGAACTTAACGTCTTCTTTTATTCAAATGACATTTTTAAATTTTTCTTTTATTTTTAAGAACTCTAGGTCTTCATACTGGAAATAATTTAGACTGGCGTATTTGCAGTCCATAATAATTGCATTCACTATGGAGAACTGGTACATGCACCCTACACATCTAAACTCCCTTCCTCTCCCCCTGATCCCTCCCCTGTGTTACCAGGGTGCTGGGTTGACGTGGACTCTTCCCAAGGGTTCCTTCCAGGCTTGTGTGGTCCTGCACAAAGGGATGAACAGGAAACAAAGTAGTGGGTTTTGGATAAAGGTAGCACAGACAAGGAAAAAAGGGAGAAGTGTGCAGAGTGAATGTGGGCAGTTAAAGTAGAAGAAAGCCTACAGAGGCAGGGCAGGCTGTGAATAGGCTCCTGGCAGACATGAAGTGAATGGCTGCCATCTCTCACACCTTCACTCCAGTGTCATATCCCCAGCCCGTCCCATCAAAGACCAACTTGATGTTTCAGAAAAACTGAAAATGAGTTCTGTCTGATGAGTCCATAAAGTCCATCACTGTCTGATGAGTACGGACTGCAGGACAGAAGTTGTGTGGGTAGCTCCTGAATCTGTGATTCCCAGTGGTTTTGCCATGTCCTGACCAACCACTTCCTGCCTATCCTCCGTCTCTTGGCCTCATGATTTTGCACAACAATTGTCTCCCTGTTTCCTATTATCTATCTTTAATTTTGGTGATGAATTTGGTTATACTTTGGGTTTCTCATATAAAAGAGACCATGGGATATTCAAGTTTTTGTGTTATTTTCCTGAACATCGCAGTGTTGAACGGCATATATTTTCCTATACATGACTCAAGTTTAGCCTTCTTTATGGCAGAAGAGTGCTCCATGGTGTGTAAATGCCACATTATCTTTATCTATTCATCGGTGATGGGCATAAAGGCCAGTGCATACCAAGATTTAACCATTACAAGTTGTGCCTGCAACTTTATGGACTTGCATTGCTGAGCTAACAAGATTTGTCGGGAGCACATTTAACACAAGGCCAGTGCAAAATAAGTCCTCAGAATATATCAGCTAACACAAGGTGGGCAGTGATTGTTCAACCTTGGCTACACATGCATATCACCTGGGTGTTTTTTATTTTTTAATCCTAATTGATCAGTCTACATGCTAACCAATGTAAATTACAATGTCAGATATATTTCACACCTCTCTACATTGTTAAAGAAGAGCAGATAACCAGCTAACAAATCTGTGTGCCTGCTCAGTTTCGCAGCTGGGGAGCTACAGATGTTGCATTGTATTTCCATTAGTGTTATCCACAAGCCTGCTTTCAATGCTGCTGTGTAAAAGACTGTACAGATTCCCTGTCCTGGAAGAACCTTGAAGGAGCCAAACATTGTTCATGTGGATGTCCTGCTGCTCCAACTACTTGTGTACGTTTTGTGTGTTTACAGTTTGAGAGGGGAGATGACATCTTATCCCATCTGTGTCGTTCATACTGAGCTGCCAGCAGAGCTTTGTCTGGGAAGAACTCACTAAGCACAGCGCTGTTCCTATGGACATTGCTATGGAAAGGAGGGAGGCACTGAGAATAATGTAAAGGGAGAAGGGAAGAGCAGAGACCCTCGGGAAAGTGCTCTGTCAGGGCCAGTGGAGGTGGATGTCCCGACAAGACAGTGATGGAGGCGCCCAAGCCAGGACCGCTCCCCACATTCCCAGGGTGATCCTACACGGGGAACCCAAGTGGAAATAGTAATATAACACTTCTGATCAAAGGGATTATGTTCATTTCACCTGTCCCTAAACCTCCAGAAGTTTAGGACATAGCTTGTGATTAATCTCCCTGACAATCATCATGATTAAGTGGAAATCGCTGTTTTGTTTCTACCCATTTTACTCAGTCTGCTCTGTTTCTGGCCGTGTGACGGCCAGTTCAAGCCTCTGTGTACAGTGCAGGGAAAAGCTGCTTTGTATTTCAAATCTCTTTGTACCCTTGGACTGAACCAAGAGGCAGTCTGCCATTCTGCTTGAGTTGGAGTGATAGTAATTAAGAATGACCCAGAATTCCCCACAAACCATTTCATCCTAAGAAACACCGGTTTACACTCCTGCTGTCTCCCCCCACTGTCAATCCTTGTGCAGAAGACACTGAAAGGATAAATTTACTTGGTGACTCTTTCACAACGGTATCAATTCAAAGAAATGTCGCTTGGCAAACACCCCTTCGGAGGAGAGAGGACCTCCTGCCACTCAGGTAGTAGATAAATACTTTATAGGTCAGTAGCCCTGATGTTTCCAGAGGCCCCTAAGAGCTTGGCTTTTAAGAAGATGTTTCTGTGTTTACCTGCCTGATTATTATGAAGTGCTTATGTCATTTGATTTTGTTTCATGAATCTCTCTTGTTCTCGAATATAAGCAATAGATTTCTTTTCCCTTGATAGAACATTTTTTTCATAACACGAAAGAAATAGTCACAGGAAGGAAAATAGCTTATGATTTGGTTCATTGTCTGCAGGGATAAAGCAAAGCATAACAATAAGAATTTGAGAAGTAGAAAAATTGGAATTAGTAGCAAAAAACAGGTATAAAGGAAATAGTGTGGTGGAAAAGTGAGGGAAAGCTTTCTAGCCTTCCTTTACTCAGAGCGCACAGCAAGAGATCAATAGGGATGATTTAAAGGTGGATATCAAGTGAGTATAATGAAGCACATTGCATAAAGTTATAAATGCAGGCTCTGCCTACCGAAGTTCTCAAAAATTGCTCTAACTCACATCAACTTTATTGACTCCCAAATATTTATTTTCCCGCAGACCCACTCGTGTTAGCACATGCACACACACACTGCTACGTAATATACTAATAATACTAACGTGTTATTTTCAGCGTTATATAAAACAGTTATTGCTATAAATTATATAGGAAAATCAAGCACCATACATCTTAATATTATACATACATGAATACATCTGCATCCATAGATACCTATACCTATACACACATCTATGTCAACACAGCATTTAGGTAGCAGGCTCAGAGAAAAAAACAAAACCTTTTTTTGTTTTGTTTTTTTTGTGCACCTACTTGAAAAACCAATTGTGGCCTCCTGCTGTGAAGAAAGAAGCTCCAAAGTCTAATCTTCCCTTCCCCAAATGTATTCTGTATCTGTATTTTCATTGTAGTTAGTAATTTTGTCTAAAATTAAAACATCAAATATATCAAACACAGATTTCAGAAAGTAACAAATCTACTTTTATACTTAGATAACTAAATGGTTAATAAATCAAATAATTAAACCTCACATTGAGATAATATGTGGAGGACTGAAACAGAAATTAGTGCCTTTACCATAGCTTTTCTTTTTGCACTCTTGTTCTGTTTTAATTTTAGTCAAATAACTCATTTTAATCTTTAAAAAAGCAATGCTTAAAGCAGTATATATCTAAAAACACAAAAAGCTCAAATTGAAAGTGTAATTACTTTAAAAATGAAATAACACCTCTCCTATAATTATAGCATCTGAAAAATATTTACTTAGCAATATCAAGAATGACCTTTTATTCATGAATGAAAAGTTTAGAAAATAATTGCTATATTTCACAAAAAGAAGGAAAAAATACCAGAGATCTATTGAAATAAATGGTCTGGGATGAAGAAATGAAGAAATACCTAGAAGACAAATAATAGCTTTTAAAATTAGGGTAATAACGACCAACTCATTATGTAGCTACAGAAAGATAGTTGCCCAGTGCCCCCAAAGTTACTTAGAGATGTCGTCTGCGTGTTCCAGTACGTCAAGCTGCTGTTCTGTGTGGTAGTTTCCACACTGTCAATTCCCACTTCCAGGTTTACATTGATCATGTGAATTGCAGCTGGCCTTCAGGTGAGGTTTAGAAATATTGGCCATTAATTACACAAAAGTGCTAATCTGGATGATTTCTTTTGTTTTCCTTTCCTTCCTTCCTTTTCTTCTTCCTAACCATATTACTTCGATCCACCATTTTCTTTTCTTCTTTTTGCTAGTGTAGGTTTGGAGTACATAACATTTATGTTCCTTCTGCAGAGTTGAAATATGTACCTGACAAATCCTAATTCCTTTTTTATGTCCTTTTATGCTTCCCCACCCTTGCCTTCTCTTAATCTCCTTCCCATTTGAGAAAGACCTATTTTCTTACTCCCTATGATCTATCTTTCTGTTTTGTTCTTCTTTATATTTGGGGTTTCTCATATAAGAGAAAGTATGTGACCTTTAAACTGCGTGTCTGATTTATTTCACTTAGCATTACAGTCTCAAGGTGCATCTATTTTTCTACAGATGATTCAAGTTTATTATTCTTTATGCCAGAGTAAAATTCCACTGTGTGTAAATACTGAATTTTCTTCATCAGTTCACTTGTTGATGGAAATACAGGTCTCTTCCAAGATTTAGCTATTATTCATTGTGCTGCTATAAACATAGGTATGTGTACATCACTGTAATATGATGACTTGTACTCTTTGGGAAGACCCCTAGAAGGGGAATAGTCAAGTCAAATGGAATTTCTGTTTTTAGTCTGTCCACACCTCTTCATCCTGATTTCCAAAATGGTGATAGAGTTCACATTCCTACTGACTTGTGGATGACTTTAAAAGACTAGCATTGTATTGTTACTCCCATGCTTTATTAAATGGCTAAAACACCACTAATAATTTTTTCCTACACACAAGTGTTACTACTCATGAGTTGACATTCTTTGAAGTTTACAAAGGAAGACCTTGTGCTTTTTAAGTCAACCAATGTGCAACTTGCATCTATACTGTTCTGATTATGGTACTGGCTCTGAAGATGCAAAATATTATACCCATAAGAAATGCTCCATAGAGTATTAGTGACTTAGGTAAACATAAAACAAAAACCTAGGTGTGATATGCTAAGAAAACACTAGAACTCTTTTCTAGACAGATCCATACTCTTATTTTTTCTGGACATCAATAGTCCAAATGGGTCTTACTAACTGAAAATTGAGGTGTGGAAAGGTCCAGATTGCTCCTTGAAGTTCTTGGGGAAAATGTGTTCCATGTCTGCTTCTAAAGCTGGCTACACTCCCCCGCCCTGTCTATCTTCAGAGCCAGCAACTGTATCATACAAGTGCTACTTCTACCATCACACTTCCCTATCCAAGTCGAACTGCTCCTTCTTGAGGACCCCCTGTGCTTGCATAGAAAGCTTGCATAGAACGCTGATAACTCAGATTGATCTTTTTCCTCTATTTCAAAACCAGCTCATTAATACCCATAGGTCTTTGGCATGGAAACTCACTGATACACTGACTCTGAGAATTACAAATTTTGTACCTCCTGAGCTGAAGGAAAAAACTGCTCCCACATGACAAATTTCTCCAACTGCCAGGCTCCATACAAATTAACCGTATATATTGATTACATGCTGTTGTATACCCAACAACCCTAAAGGTTTAAAGCAATGTCACACATTTTTGAGGGTCAGGAACCCAGGTCCTTTGGTTTAGTCTCTCACAGGTCTGCAATCAAGATAGTGGCTGGGGCTGGCTCCACCTCACCGCTCACTCAGAGAAGCACTGCCAACCAGACTAGAGTTCTTCTCTTGATTCATACAGAAGTCATGAATCAACCAAGTGCAGCTCTATAATGCCAACAGATGCCACAGCTAATGCTAGATGCCCACAGTTGACACTGCCAGCTGCCAGTCAATATCTCTGCCAGCTGTTACGGTCTGATTCCAGCATGGGATGGGCACCACAAAACAACTTAGCAAGGGGCTGGGTCTCTGCTGCTTGTCCCTGCAATTCTTTAACAGCTCTGATTGTTCCTCTTTGTCAATTGACCACACTGTTCACACTACTCATCATAAAACTCCCAAGTGTAATTACAGGATTTGTGGAGCCCTCACTACTGAGAAATAGATCACAAGCATGTTTGCTGCAGCAAGTAGAGAGGCTTTATTGTAACAGGGGCAGTGCCACAGTCTAGAGAGGCCAGCTCACAGGAAAGGGGCACCAGATAACACAGAAAAATGACTTGGGAGGGCAGTTTATGTAGCAAACATAGGCCTGTGTCAGTGAGCATGAGTGCTGAAATCAGGGACTTTAGTGAAGGCAGTGCTGTCCTTGTAGAATATGCAGATGAGGAACCCAGGTCCCTTCCTCTCTGATCTTAGGTACCTCCATGTGCCTAAGATGTTTTTCACAAAAGCAACAACACCTCCTGGTGGCTTTGCTGCTGAATTCTACAAGACATTCAGAGGAGAGTGAATGCCACTACTCCTCAAACTCTTTAATGATATTTAAAAGAAAACACTATTCCCAAATTCATTCCTGGAAGCAACCATTACACTGATTCCAAAAGCAGAGAAAGACCCAACCAAAAAAGGTGACTATAGGCCAATTTCCCTAATGAACACTGATGCAAAAATCCTAAATAAAATATTGGCAAACAGAATATAGAGGATCATCAAGAAGATCATATACCCTGACCAAATTGGATTCATGCAAGGCATGCAAGGATGGTTTAATATGTGTAAATCAGTAAAAGGAATATACTACATTAACAGACTCAAGGACAAAAATCAAATGATCATCTCAAAAGATGCAGAAAAAGGGTTCAACAAAATCCAACATTCATTCATGAGTAAAACCCTACAGAAAACTGAATAGATGGTCTTTATCTCAAACTGATAAAAGCGATATATGAGAAATCAACAGTCAGCATCATATTAAATGGTCAAAAACGGAAACCTTTCATGCTAAGATCAAGAATAAGACAAGGATGTCTACTATCACAACTCCTGTTCAATATAGTTTTTAGATAAAATAAAATAATAAAGATAGTTAAGGAACAAGTTAAATCATCATTATTGATGATGACATGATGCTCTATATAGAAAAAAAACAAAAGACTGCTAGACTTAATCACCAGATTTATTAGTGTAGCTGGATACAAGGTCAACACTAAAAAATTACCAGCCTTTGTGTACCTGAACAACAGACTTACTAAGAGAGAAATTGGGAAAATAATTCCTTCTACAATAGCATCCAAAAAATGAAGTATCTAGGAATCAATCTAATAAAGGAGGTCAAAGACCTCTACTCTGAAAACTACAGCACTCTGAAAAGGAAGGCAGAATAGGGTATTAGAAAATGGAAAGATATGCCTTGTTCCTGGGTAGGAAGAACCAATATCATCAAAATAACCATACTGTCAAAACTATGATAAAGATTCAATGAAATCCTGATTAATATCCCAACAATATATTTTATGGAGCTAAAGAAAATAATCCAAAAATTCATCTAAAACCACAACAGACCTAGAATAGCAAAAATAATCATAAGCAACAAGATCGTGGCAGGGTTATCACCATTCCTGATTTAAAACTGTACTACAAAGCCAATATGATAAAAACAGCATGGTACTGGCAAAGGAACAGATACAAGGATCAGTGGAACACACTAGAAGATTCAGAAACAACTTCAACTCTAAGCCACCTCATGTTTTACAAAAGAGCCAAACACCTTCAATGGGGGAAAGATAGCCTCTTTAATAAATGGTACTGGAAAAAAAGGGTTTTACCTTGCCAAAGATTAAAGCTAATTCTTTCTCTTTATCCATACACTGAACTAAAATCAAAGTGGGTTTTAGAGACCTAAATACTAAAATAGAAACACTAAACATCCTGAAAAATAGGTTAGGTAGAACTCTTGAAGACTTGCTTAGGGAAAGACTTTATGAGTAAAACAGTACAGGAACTAGCTGGAAGAATCAATAATTGAGATCTCATCTTATTAAAAGGCTTCTGTATGGCAAGAGAAACCACTGACAGAGTGAAAAGACAACATAATATGGGAAATAATTTTTACCAGCTGTTACTCAGGCAAAGGACTACTATCTACAGTATATATATATTTTTTTAAATCACCCCCAATTCAAAGACCTAATTCATACATGAGCATCTGAAATGAATATATATTTTTCAAGTGAAGTAAAAGCAGCTAAGAAACATATGAAGACATGTTCAACATTGCTGTTGAGAGAAGCAAATGAAAACAACACTGAGATTCCATTTCACTCTACAAACATAGCTGCTACCATGAAATCAACCAAATGCTGCAAGTCAACCAAGAGCAAATATGGAGAGAAAGGAACCCTTCTCCACTGTTGGTGGGAAATGTAGAATGGGTGCAACCACTATGGAGATCAATGTGGCTACTTCTTGGAATACTAGGACTTGAGGTCTCATTTAGTCCTGCTATTCTCCTGCTAGGTATATATGTGAAACAATTAAAAGAGTTAAACCAGGGCCGGAGGGTTAGCTCAGTGGTTCCGGTGCCTGCCTTGCAAGCGCAAGGACCTGAGTTCGATCCCCGGTAACCACATATAATGCTGGGCGTGGAGACACGCCCACCAACAATCAACACCGCATACCACAGTGCTGGGTATGGTGGCTCACGCCTGTAATCCCAGCACTCGGGAGGCAGAGGCAGGAGAATTGCTGAGTTCGAGGCTTGCCTGGGCACCATAGTGAGCTCAGGGCCAGCCTGAACTACAAAGCGAGACCCTGTC
>PVIC010012330.1:22809-39988 GCA_004025085.1 Thryonomys swinderianus | reverse complement strand
CGCGGCGAACTCAGCAATCCTCCCGTCTCTGCCTCCCGAGTGCTGGGATTACAGGCGTGAGCCACCACGCCCAGCATTATATGTGGTAACCGGGGATCGAACTCCGGTCCTTGCGCTTGCAAGGCAGGCGCCGGAACCACTGAGCTAACCCTCCGGCCCTTTAGCCCTTTTTTTTAACCCAGTGGTTTAATACCTCATTGAGGCGTTGTGATAACTAAAAATTATGAGTAGTGGAGCAGTGGATTTAGGTCGAGGTATTCCTTCCTTTCCTTTGTAATTGTCTGTGGTTGACACGGCTTTGCATTCCGTTCCTCAAGACCTGGTTCCTCTGCCACCTCACTTAGTTTGGTAGCTGAGAAAGTTGTGGCCTTTTCAAGTGTTAGTATGTTTTCTCAGTCCTCAGAGATATTTTTTCTTGTATCTTTAACCATGGCAATAAATGTGTTGAAATTGTCCAATAATCAGCGTTTTTCCCCCTAGAAAATGGTTTGTGCATACCCCTCCCTATGATGAATAATTTTGGATTGTGACTTGGAGGTCCTGAGCGCTTTTGTCTTTCAAAGCCTAGCCTAGTAGGTTAGAGTTGCTGTCCACCACACTTCTTTAGGTTCACTTCCAGGTGGGGCTCTGCCTTGAGCCTGTCAACACCTGTGGCTCTTAACCCATAAACTATTTTCCTCCTCTTCTGCTTTAACATGGTGGTGGTTGTCTTGGTGCTGGGCATTGTGATCCACTGGTGGTTCACGCAGGACTGTCCTACTGGTTGGCTTTTTATTAGTTTTATAATAAAAAGTTATAAAAGTAATTAAACCATTTGTACCACCAGTGAGTGGTGCAAGCTGCCCTGAGGGCACAGTCACACGGGCACTGCCAGAGTTTACACTGCTTCTGCTGGGGATGTGTTAGGGCTGCCTGTTTTCTCCTAGTTTTAGGTGCTCCGCCTGAGACAGACTGGGCTTTCTTCCTTCAGGTGAAAAGATGTAGAGAACGAAACAGACCTCACTGGCTGCTTTTAGACAGCCTCGTTTGTCTGCTGCTTCTGGTGATTCTCCAGGGCCTTCAGAATTTTAAAAAAATATTTGCCAAGAGTTTGTCATTCCTCTGCCTTGGTTTTCCTTGATGGTATCTGCTCGGTCATTGTGGGAGTGTGGTACCTTCAGTGATGATATTTTCTTGCCAGTTCTTGTAGGTTTTGTGACAGGAAATGTTTTCCTATTCTGTTCTTAAACCTAATTTTGCAGCATCCTAAAGAGTGTCATTTTGGCTCAAAGACTCAGAAGAAATTGTCTTGCTCAGTGTAGAATGAAGCCCAAAACATTGTGTCCTACATTGTGTCCTACATTGTGTACCATTGTCTCCTTGGCTTAGGTGGTTCGCGTTCAGATAAACCCTCCTAGGTTGAAAATTTTAAGTTTTATTCAGTACACTTAACCTATTAAACATCATAGTCTAGCAGCACAATACCTTGTGGAGCATCAGTTGTTGCCCTCATAACTGCATGGTTGTTTGCTTGAAAGTCCTGTTGCTGTTTGTTTTTAAGTCTTCCTTTCTTAAAGTTGCTGAGTAGTACTAAGGGGATATTGGTGTGTGGAGAAAATCTAAATACGATAGATGCTACTAACAGAAGGGTGTGCCACTGTGAGCAGAGACTGTGAAGTGAGTGGAAGACATGGAGAGGTTCAAGTGTGTCGAGAAGTGAGAGGGAGGAGGTTAACCTGGGTGGGGGTGGGCAAGCAGGAGGTGTGACATGTCACCATTGGGGGTTAGGCATCTGTGTGCAGGGACAAGGGAACACATGGAGTATGGAGAAAGGACAAGCAGTATGGAAAGGGAGCAGGGAGATTCCTACAGGCCTTGGCACATGTCATACCACAGGGCTTGGATTCTATATTTTATGTGGGTGAGTAGCCTAATCAGGCTGAATACTACTGCTGCCTTCCCCACTGTAATGTTAGTACAGAATCTGCGAGCTTGCAGCAAGTACTGGCAAGGAAACATAACTGTGAAATGACTTATCTCCATACCTTGCAGATCAGTGTAATAGGCTTCTACATTTGTACCAGTACTTGATACAAATGCAAATTTTTTCTGGTAGAGAAGTAATGAATTAAATTGCAGAATTTTTGTAGTTATGATGAATGGAAAACTTAATTTTAATCACACTAGTAAAAATTTGTAATCAGGAAATGTTGCTTATAAATAAAGATTCTGAGCCATGGTTTACACCAGAAAAGTGACCTTATCATTATCAGTACTGTTAATACCAAACAGAATGTTTGAAAATGGTAAATAAACTATTGGAAATAGAACATACCTTTGTTTCATTTTAGTTAATGTATAATACCCATTGAGTACAACACAGATGTTAGTTAGTCCTTCACCTCCAGAATAGCATAATGGAGGTAAAAAATGTCCAGGTGGTAAATAAAATTCACTGAGGGCTTTCGTTTCTATGAGAATAGACTTTAAAATCTGTGCCTACCTGACAGGTGAAGGCGGGCCTGACATATACATATTAGAGATGACCTAAAAGATAGCTAGCTGTCCCTTGTCTCATTTGGCTGTTAATGAAGAAAAAAGTTGTTTTTCAGTTGCTTGACCTTGGTCTTGTCTTTCTCCTAAGGTTACTATTTTGTTTGACAGCTCCCTTGTCCCTTACATTCTCCCTGCTAGATGTACCCTTTTATAGGACGAGGTGTAATAGGCCAGAATGTGAGCTGAGCTTGGAAAGATCCTCAGAAGAAGCCTGGAAGAGGAATGGGTCTACAGAATGGTCATCCAGGGACCCTTATCTTAGGGAGAATGTAAAGTTTTAATTTTTGTCATTTTTAGCAATAGCACTTAAGGAATGGTTAGTAAAGAAAAGTATCAGACTTAAATTCTAACTAAAGGCCACGGTTTCAGCCTGGCATGGTGTTTGTTATACCTCAGCCAGTCCTAGCACTCTGGAAGGCTGAGTGGGGCAGGAAGAACCTACCAGTTCCAGTCTATCTGGGGCAGTTTAGCAACTTCACAAGGCCAAGTCTTAAAAAGAAAAAAAAAAAAGACTGGGGATATAGCTCTGTGTTCAGTCCTCAGTAGCTGGACTGTGTGTGAGGGGGGAGGCCTGGGCTTAAAAATCTGTCACTGTTGGGCCGGAGATTTAGCTCAGTGGTTCCAGCGCCTGCCTCGCAAGCACAAGGTCCTGAGTTCGATCCCAGTAACCACATACAATGTTGGGTGTGGTGACTCACAGCCACCAGCAATCAATACCACATACCACATTGCCGGGCGTGGTGGCTCATGCCTGTCATCCCAGCACTTGGGAGGCAGAGGCAGGAGGATTGCTGAGTTTGAGGCTTGCCTGGGCTACATAGTGAGCTCAGGGCCAGCCTGAACTACAAAGCGAGACCCTGTCTCAAAAAAAAAAAAAAAAAATCTGTCACTGTTGTATCATGGGTATTGTGATGACAAGTTATTGTCACTGGACTTGCATTTTTAAAATGGAAGATGAAAATAACAGCCAAAGAACACGCTAGCACCATTTCCTGCTGTAAATCTTTGTTCCTCCTAAAACACACTGAAAAAAGAAAAGACTACAATTCAAATCCACTGTTAATTCTGTGCTAAATACCAGGTTGTGCCTTAGTTTTAAAAAACTCATTAAACAGGAATGTACCGAGTTCTAGACAGTCTTGAGTAACAACTACTCTCCAAAGCCCCTCGATTTTCAGGCTGCATGGCTAATTTTGTTAGTGTTTGCAGTTAGGATACTGATGAGTTCTGGAATGCCTCTTTATTCCATAGTGAAACCTAGTTACTGCAGCCCATTAGGGGGGCATAAAGATGTCAGTTCATGCATTTAGTATTTACACCTATGTTAAAAAGAACCTCAATTGAATGCAGACAGCAGCTTTGAAAGCAGCCACACGGATTGTCCTCTGGATACAGTTTGTGTGAGTTAGATTGATTAGTATTTATCAGTTTATCTTCATAGCTTTGCTGTTTTTTTTTTTTTTTTTTGGTTTTGTTTTTTGCTTTTTGAGACAGGGTCTCGCATTGTAGTTCAGGCTGGCCCTGAGCTCACTATGGTGCCCAGGCAAGCCGCCGCAAACTCAGCAATCCTCCTGTCTCTGCCTCCCGAGTGCTGGGATTACAGGCGTGAGCCACCACGTCCAGCATTTTTGCTGTTTTTTATTTTACATGCATATCTGTAGCCTTTTTCTTAGTTTTGAAGAAATCTTCAGATTTCAAAGTCAAGCTGTTTAATTCATGTATACGTAGACTAGTGTCTTTTATATATACACATATGTATTCTAGTGTATGCGTAGTATTTGAGCAGGTTTTCTGCAGGAGTAGGCTAAGGGCAAGGATTTAAAAAACATTAAGTAGGCTGGGCATAATAGCACCCAGTGGGAGGTTGAGGCAAACGGGTGTAATTTCAAGCCCAGTGCAAGCAAATTAGAACTATAAAAGGGCTGGGAGTATAGCTCAATGCAGAGGTCCTGGGTTCAGTTCTCAGTATTGTAAGTAAATAAATAAATACAGCACTTAATAACTTCTCTCCAAATTAGAGCGTTGTAAGCCAAGGAGGGAAGCCATTTTATTTCTAATCTGTCTCCCTATGTGTGTATTTCAGATGTCATAAAATAGTTCCATTAAAGTGATAGCCTTTGTAATCATGACTTTGGACAGTGATGGTGAACCTTTCAGAGCTTTTAGTGATACAGAGAGCCTGCTGCAGTATATGTGCCTTAGGTGCCACCACTGACCTAAGATTTAATGTGAACTCTGCTACTAATGTGGTGCAACTTTTTTTTTTTTTTTTGAGATAGGTTCTTACTTTATAGTTCAGGCTGGCCCTGAGCTCACTAGGTAGCCCAGGCAAGCTTTGAATTCACAGTAATCTTGCCTCTGCCTCCCGAGTGCTGGGATTACAGGTGTGAGCCACCACACCTGGCATTGTGGTGTGGGGTGCTGATTGCTGGGATTATGGGTATGAGACTTATGCCTGGCATTGTGGTATGTGGTTATCAGGGGTCAAACTCAGTCAGGACTTTGCGCTTGTGAGGCAGATGCCGGAACCACTGAGCTAAATCTCTAGCTCTAGTGGTACAACTTTAAGAAGTTTTAATAACTTGAATTTTTAATTTCTCAAAATGCTACTTTGCAGAAAATTTTAAGAGATAATGTATGAAAAGCTTAGTGTGTGACACTGTAGCTAATGATATAGGTAACACTGATACTGTGCTCCCCCTGTGCCAAATAGTGAATTAACACTTGGCATGCAATGTTTCTTTAATTCTCTCACCAACTCTGCAAAAGACATACTATTATTCAGGTTTTACAGATTGGAGCTGGGTTTTTAGCCCTGTTGGTGGATTATCTCTGTAAATCTGGCATGTTTACGATCATTGGATACCAGTTAGATGTGACCCAATTTCAGAGGTGTCAGAATGTGGGAAAAACATTTTTTTTAGAAACAATGAAATGGACACTGCTTGTATTGGAGTATGTTTAATGTTGTTCTTTCACCTACAACTGGCCTCAGCAGGAGAGTAAGATTAGTTTGGTGACATAAGAATGCTTTCGATTGAGAAAGGGGTCAGGTGAAGACAAAAGTAATGCACAGATATGAAATAATGTCTGAAGTGGTGACTAAACACTAAACACTGCTACTTATTACAAACATTTTTTATATTAATATACAGCAAAACAGCAAGAATATGTAATAGTAGATCTGGGTGTGGTATTTTACATCTGTAATCCCAGCACTGGGAGGCTATGGCAGGAGGATCACAAAGAGTTAGACCCCTGCCTGGGCTCTTAAGAACAACCTGAATTACATACTGAGACTGATCCCCCTCCCCCTTCTCATCTGTTTCATACATACACATACAAATTGTAAGTAGGACAGACAGATTCTCAAGTAGGCCTCCAAGGATATGTAATATTTGTTAGATAACTAGGAAAGAGTAGATTTTTCTTCCCAGTGGAGAGCATGGTTCCCCAACCTAGACAGTCTCTTGCTGGCTTTTTGTATCTATTAATAACAGATACTTTGGGGGGGGGGAGTAGGACGTGGAAGCTGTGATACCTATGGATTTTACTGACTTTCTCTGGTTAAGAAATGTGCAAGGGCTGAGATTTGGTCCGTCTGCAGGTCCTGCCAAAGCCTCCTGAGTGCAGGTGGGGACTCGACTTGGGGGTTCAGATGAGATAGGGGACATGACTTCTTGGTGCCCAGGCCAGGAAATTTCACATTCCTGGTTACCCTCACATTCAGAGCCACAGCCTAGGTGGGTGCTGTGTGGCACCTGTGCTCAAACCCAAAAGTCATCCAGTTTATTATGTTCAGGGGTGGGAGGTGGGATATTCTGCAAAAACCCCAGAAAGATGGTCTGGAACAAAAATATTGAGTCACCACCTCTGCTCAAAAAGTGCAGAAGTTGGAAACAGCACTTCTGCCTCTCCACTCTTCAGTAAAAGAGAGATTAATTATGTGAATTTTAGGGACTAGGAAGTAGATGCCATTTTTTAACCATCTAGATTATAATTTTACCAGAAATATTTACAGCTCTATGTGGGTATAAGTAAAACATAATGTGGAAATGGAAGAAATTCAGTAATTGTTCTGATAGTGATTCCTTGTTAAAGTCAACTATAAAACTCTTTCTTCTTTCCTTTTTTTTGAGACAAGGTCTCACTATTCGTTTAGGCTAGTCTTGACTTGCTACGTAGCCCAGGCTGGCCTTGAACTCAGCAATCCTCCAGTCTCTGCCTCCTAAGTGCTGGAATTAGAGGTGTGCAACATCATGGCTGACTCAAGTACAATTTTAAAAAATTGTCCAATTTTTGAAATGCAGTTGGAATATTTTCTAGTTACTGTTTATCCTGTTGTCAGCTAATAATGCTTTAGCTGATAAATGCTTTCAAAGAAACTTCATCACTTAAATTTCAAAACAGTCTAATAAGAAAAGAAAATTTTCTGTTTTATAGGTTACAAATTTGAGGCTTAAAAATATTGGGCTGGAGATTTAGCTTAGTGGTTCCGGTGCCTGCCTAGCAAGCGCAAGGTCCCTGGTTCGATCCCTGGTAACCACATGCAACAGTACTGGGCATGGGGACTCACGCCCACCAGCAGTCAGTATCATATACCACAGTGCTGGATGTGGTGGCCCATGCTTGTAATCCCAGCACTCAGGTGGCAGAGGCAGGAGGATTGCTATGAGTTCCAGGCTTGCCTGGGCTACATAGTGAGAGCTCAGGGCCAGCCTGAACTACAAAGCGAGACCCTGTCTCAAAAAAAAAAAAAAAAAAAAAAAACACCCCCAAAAAAACAGACTGAAAGGCTGCTTCTAGAATTTAGCTATTCTGTGTCCAGGATTACCTGTGTAGTTCAACTCTTTTTTTTCGAGACAGGATCTCGCTTTGTAGTTCAGGCTGGCCCTGAGCTCACTATGTAGCCCAGGCAAGCCTGGAACTCAGCAATCCTCCTGCCTCTGCCTCCCAAGTGCTGGGATTGAAGGCATGAGCCACCACACCCCGCACTGTGATATGTGGTATTGATTGCTGGTGGATGAGAGTCACCACGCTCAGCATTGTATGTGGTCACCAGGATCGAACTCAGGGCCTTGTGCTTGCAAGGCAGGCGCTGGAACCACTGAGCTAAATCTCCAGCCCCTAGTTCAACTCTTAAACGGAAGTACCTGATATATCCTGGGTTCATGAGAATGGGATCAAAAGTTGATTCAAAACTCTTCAATTTTTGGTATATGCTGGCTACTGGGAATTTATACCTTGTAGCAACCTTACTTAAGAAATTGTTGGTATTTAACTTGATATACAGGAAAATGATGTTTCATTTTATATCCAGTGAGTGTTTTGAGACTCTTGGATTTGTATACCCATGTTAAATAGGAAATTTGAAAGGTAGAGAACAATAGAAGAAAATATTTTATATTATTTTGTCTTTTTCCTCTTATCCTCATAACACAAACAATTAACTTTCCAATCCTTTCTTCATTGTGTCTGTTTAATTGGGATGATAGTTTTGTTTTGGGTTTTTGTTTTAACCCTAGAATTTGTTTAATTACAGGTGTAATTTTGTTACCAGTACTTTAGTTGACATCATTTTTAGGATTTTCCTGGTCAGCTCAGACCAGGAATGGTCAAAATACATGGTTAATATTAAACTTTTTTTAAAAAATAAAATACAATTTATCTGGCAAGTGGCAAAATTTTAGTTGTTTTTGGAGACAAGGTCTGCATAGTTCATGCTGGCCCTAAATTTGCTGTGTAGTCCAGACTGGCCTCCAACTTAAGAAGGTCTTTCTTGGGCCGGATGATTAGCTCAGTGGTTCCGGCACCTGCCTCGCAAGCGCAGGGTCCTGAGTTCGATCCCGGTAACCACATACAGTGTTGGGCATGGAGCCTCATGCCCACCAGCAATCAATACCACATACCACATACCACAGTGCTGGGCGTGGTGGCTCACGCCCGTCATCCCAGCACTCGGGAGGCAGAGACAGGAGGATTGCTGAGTTCGAGGCTTGCCTGGACTACATAGTGAGCTCAGGGCCAGCCTGAACTACAAAGCGAGACCCTGTGTCAAAAAAAAAAAAAAAAGTCCTTCTTCCTCAGCCTTTTCAGTACTGGGCTAACAGGTACACACCATATTCAGCTCAGATGTCAAAAATTTTAAATTATTAATCCCTGCAGTACATAATAATTTCATTCACTGTGGTGAATTGGTACATACACATAATACGTGTCAATTCTTTTTTCCTTCCTCTAAAATAAAAAAAAATTATTACAGTAAAAAATCCATTTCTTTTAATTCCCTCCAAATAGTACTCCCTAGATTCCAGCATACTTATTCCATCATTCTTGACCCTCTCTGATACATTTCTGGGAGTCCTCTTTCGTGAGTGTCTTTATGAGGCATGATTAGCGATACCTGGAATGCTGCTGCCCAGTACCATACGCAAGCTTATAAGACCACTGGTGGTTGCTCATCCACCTTACTGACCTGGTTCTTCCCCAGAATCTAACTGATCATGGAATGGAAATGTTTTGAATCAGTTCTGGACATTGAGGCAGCCAGGACAGTGTATTTAAAGACATGAAAGATGAGCTGTGTTCGAAGTGAGGACAAGCATTCCAAGGGGGATTGATGCAAATGTGTCTGAAATCACTGTAAATTTTTTTTTTTTTTGTGAGAGAGGGTCTCGTTTTGTAGTTCAGGCTGGCCCTGAGCTCACTATGTAGCCCAGGCAAGCCTGGAACTCAGCAATCCTCCTGCCTCTGCCTTCTGAGTGCTGGGATCACAGGCGTGAGCCACCACGTCCGGCACTGTGGTGTGTGGTGTTGATTGCTGGTGGGCATGAGTCATCATGCCCAGCATTGTATATGGTTACTGGGAATGGAACTCAGGACCTTGCACTTGCGAGGCAGGCTCTGGAACCACTGAGCTAAATCTCTGGCCCCTACTGTAATATTTTTATTTCACTTCTATTGTATATGCATTCACATTTTGTGTAGAGAAAAAAACAGGCAAATAGCCTCGAGGACATCTTTATTCTCAATTTATGTCACTAACTTTCTAATTTTTTAAAAAAATGTACTCAAAGTGATGGCATTGATCATCCTCTAAATTTTAGCTTCACTTAATTTTTCAATACTGTCCTGCTTTTACTGATAGTATTTATTAGAAACTTTAGCCTTATTTTTACCCAGATTCTACACTTAAAAATTAGAGATAGAGACCTAACTTCATGTTTAATTTCACAGATTGATCCTTAAGCAATTTAGGAGAAATTGAAGGAAAGTTTTAAGAACAGAACTATCTCCTTTTTTAATGTTATTTTAAAAAAGAAATTATATTTAAAACAAAATATTATGGCTGTATCACCATGTGCCTAATGACAAACTAAAACAACTGAAACCCCTTTGGTTCCCTCTCTGATTGTATTCTTGTCCCTGCAATTATCTGGAATCTGTTTTTATCACACTCGTATTTAATACCAGGTCTCACTTCTGCATCTGGGTATTTTCTTTGCTAAATTGTTTCATGGAAATACTGATTCAGCTAGGGAAAGGGTTAAATTTGTTACTGTTGTATGACTCTTTATTCTGTTGGCCTTTGAGTTGCCCAACTCGTGATCCCATACTTGGCTTAATCCCGATGTCCTGCCATCTGGTTCACAGAACTCAGAAGTTGTAGGGCTGAATGATAGTTAAATTCTTAGGGTGAGAGGGCAGGAGTAGAAGGGAGGAGCAAGAGGGCAGAGAGCAATGCAATGTAGTGCCATGGAGATAATAATCAGATTCTTTTCGGGGCTGTTGTGTATTTGCGTGGCATCATACATAGCTTACTGAAACTACCTTAGGGCTGGAGTTTCTGAACTACTTGAGTAAGAAGGATACTGTTGGCTCATTTGTTCAGAGTACATGACTCACACAGAATGAACAGGTATTTAAAGAGATCTGAATTAAATGGAAACTGACATCCAACTTGATTCAGGCAGAAGTGAAACACTGGATGTGGATGTTGCATGAATTCTCCAAGCCCTGGTCGTCCGGGTGTAGTCCAGAGAATAACACATTGCAGTAGATCTGCGTTGTAGTCATGGATCTGCAGACTGTGTGTGACCTTAGGCAGGTTAATAACCTTGCTTTTGGATCTCCATTTCCTTATCTCTCCTGAAATAGAGATGGACAAGGGTGTAGGGTAGTTTTTTTTTTACTCCTGTTACTTGATTGATTCTATTGTTATAAATATTACACTTTAAGAATTGTGACATCTTAAAATTTTAAACTTTAGGGAAGACAAATAAGGAATCTGCATAAGACAGCTGTGCAAAATGGTGCTGGAGGAGCCTTATTTGTGGTAAGTGATTAGATTTCTTCATAATGTTAAGAGTTGGGACTTGGACTGAATCTACTAATATATGAATTACTTTGAACTGAATATATAGCTAAGTGGTAGAGAACTTGCTTAGTGTGCAGAAGCCCTTGCATTCTATTCCCAGACTGGGAGGAAAATATTCTTTGGTATATGCTGGTCACTGTGGGAATTTATAACTTATTGAATTATACATCTCAAAAGATGTCTGGCTCCATCTGAACCTCTCATTTAAATTGGCCAGGGAAACTTTGAAAATATGAATTTAGATCGTTCTGTGGTGAAGTTATTGTGAACCTTAACTTGATTTTCATTATACGTTAGGTTCTTAAAAATTACAGTCATGTCTCTGGAGGTCTTGAGGCTGTAACTTGGGAAATAAAATGGCACTAGTTTGAAACTCAGAGATTTTAGTAGCGTAGTGAATGAATATGGTAGCAGTTGGTTTTTATGTTACTAGGTTTTAACTATAGGTAGGAAGGAGTATATAAACTTCCATCTTAGTTGCACAGTTCAGAAAGGTCTATATGACACGTCCTTTTTCTGACATGTATTTTCAAGGATCAGCCTAGTGTTTCAAGGTAATGTAGTACATCTGTATGATTTGTGTTATAAGTAGTAGCTTCCTGCTTTATATCCTTTGTTTAAAACATTATCAGATTGCCTACATATTTTATTTTCCAGACTTTCCATTTTGCTTCCTCTTTATTCATGTCCTTTTTACAAAGCAAAACTCTTGAGAGTTGGCATATCAAGAAATTCAGTTCTGTATTCACCACACATACAAAACATTGATGTGTTAACTCAGTGTGAGTCAGTTTCCTGTTGACTTGCCATTTCTTGTCAGTTTTTGTAGAGGGCTTGCTCTACTCTTTAAAGGAGAAGAAGAAATAAACTTTTCCACATTGCTGGTTTTGATTTATGAAAAATTTGTGGGGAAGAAATGGTGTTTTTGTAACTCCTTAAAATAGTGGGTTCAGTTTAATCTTTAGGATCTCTGAATCCTTGGGTACCCTGATACCATGATGGAAAAATGTGCATGTGTTCACAATCCAAATTTTGTGTCTTAATGTCATAATACTTCTGATAATTGGTAATATTTTGGTAACTGAATAAGAAAATCTTACTCCTAATAAGTTGAGTAATACTTATTTTGCTCTTACTTTGTAAGTAAAACTTAACATGTTCATAATGGGATATAATTCATATGTCTGGCTGCCGGATGGTTTAAAGCTATATAAGTGATACAAGCCACTCAGTGGCACAGTTATGCATGTACCACCTGTGGTCCAAGCTGGTGGGAATGTGTTCACCTTACTGAAACTTTTAAATTGGATTTCAGCTAACCGGTAAGCCCTCTCATCAATTGTGTATGTTATTCATTGTTTTTGATAGAATAAATGGACATCACGCTGGGATTAAACTGGAGAGGTTAAATGGTTGGTAATAGTATAGTAATGAATAGTGTTTACTCATTCTTCAGAGAGAATTTTGATAGTTTTGGAAAACCTTTTTTTTCCCTTTGTTTAGCACAGAGATACTCCTGAAAATAATCCAGATACTCCATTTGATTTCACACCAGAAAACTATAAGGTATGACTAAATTAACAATAATTTATAGGATATTTAGTATCTCCCAGATAAATAAAAGTTGCTTTTTTTTTCTATACAGAGGATAGAGGCAATTGTGAAAAACTATCCAGAAGGACACAAAGCAGCAGCTGTGCTTTCAGTCCTGGACTTAGCCCAAAGGCAGAATGGGTGGTTGCCCATCTCTGCTATGAACAAGGTACTGAGCTCACTTTTGCTTTAGAAAAGACAAGAGGTGATGTACAGTAACTTCCTCTTACACAAGGGATTCTGCTAATCATGGGTGTTACCGTGTCAGTTTATAGCCCATCAGTCACTTCTGTGTTTCCTTGAATTGTATTTGTTTTTAGTGGTTTCCTTAATATACTGAACTGAAGTAGTTTTCTATTCTTGCTGAAAATAGCGAAGGCCTCTTGGTGAAACTTTTGTTTTTCATTTTGAGGGGAATGGTCATAAATTTAAAAGATCTTATGTTATTTAGTGACAACATATTCTGAAAATTAATGTACTCGGGAGGCAGGGACAGGAGGCTTGCTGAGTTCGTGGCGGCTTGCCTGGGCACCATAGTGAGCTCAGGGCCAGCCTGAACTACAACGCGAGACCCTGTCTGAAAAGCAAAAAAAAAAAAAAAAAATTAATGTACTCATTCAACACTAGAGTTATATTAAATATGTCATAGTGAGTGTGAATATTTTTTACATTTTGCATCTTTGGCTACAGACCTTAACAAATATCCACATGATGCACGTTTTTCCTGCCACTCAGTTGTGCCATTTAGTAGTCTACCTGGAGAATTGCTGTGAGTGACCTACTTCATACACAGTTGACCACCTCATGTAGATTTTAAGACTTTTTTTTCTAATAGTTTTCAGCAGTAATCCAAATTTCAAGTTTACTCATATCCTGTTATTAGTACATTTGTGTGGTAAGATAGTGTATCATTTATAAAGTGCCATGCAAAAGCCGTATGTAATTTGATTTTTATGAGACTCCATATTCTATAATGTAATACCAAACAGTGATATAAAATGGGAAGCACCAACAGAGCTTGTTTTCCTTTGAACTTGCTTCCCCTCAGCAGTGATGGGTTGAAGAGGTTGATTTCTTCTAGTAACTATATTTCCTAAGTGGTAGGGTGGAACTGAATTCATTGCCATGTAGAGTGCATTTTCCTAGACCAGCTATTACAGATGTTGCTGTATTTTATCATTTTCTAGACTTCACTTGATCATTAAGGGAGACTATTATCTTTTTTAGAAAATACCAATGTCCTCCATTTATGCACAGTAATTGCAAGTGTAAATTTTAGCCAGTTCATTTCTGACTTGCATTGTATATAGTTCCCTAATACATATAAACCCTTCATAATTTTTTCACTGTGAAAAATGTTACAGAGCTAGTTTAAGTACTGTTTAGTAAACATGGTTGATTATTTTTTTAATAAATGTCATATTTCGTTGGAAGTTAACTTTCTTTTTTTTTTGCTTTTTGGAGACAGGGTCTCGCTTTGTAGTTCAGGCTGGCCCTGAGCTCACTATGGTGCCCAGGCAACCCGCTGCGAACTCAGCAATCCTCCCATCTCTGCCTCCCGAGTGCTGGGATTATAGGCGTGAGCCACCACTCCCAGCATTATATGTGGTAACCAGGGATCGAACTCAGGTCCTTACAGCTTGCGAGGCAGGCGCTGGAACCACTGAGCCAACCCTCCGGCCCGAAAGTTAACTTTCTTTAGAAATACTACTTTCTAAGTAATTTAGGTATATGCTTCTAATCCTACTTACTATTTTACTTTTTTTTTTTTGGTGGTACTGGGGATCGAACTCAGGCCCTTGTGCATCCAAGGTTGGCGCGGTATCACTTGAGCTAAATCCCCAGCCCCACTAAAATGTTTTTAATAATAGCAAGCCTGTTGGAAATCTTACAGAGAGCAACCTTACAGCAAAATGAAATAAAGCCAGTGTGAGAGCATTTAAAACACATTGTCCTACTTAGGGAGAAGCAGAAAATAGAATGTAGAGAACAGAGTCAAGATTCTTTCCATATTACATTTAGAACTTTTATTTTAATGTTACTGTTCCTCCTTCCTCCAAACAAGGAAATGCCTAGCTTTAACAACGAGTCATTCAAGTTTACTTGGTAGTCCCTTAATAGTCATTTATGCCTGGGGAAGTGCACGGCAGAATTCCAGTTTCCAATCAGACAATCAAGGCCAAGCTCCAGATCCATTAAATCAGTATAATGGTAGGGTTTTAGTATGTTTCTGTTAACACCCTACATTCAGAGGCATATCCTTGGCTGAGAACTACCAAATCAAATACCATTACTTTATTTTTCTTAGGTCAGCTGTGATTAGATGTCTTTTGAGAATATATTTATTTTAAATTCTTGGTATCAAAGCTTACTCATATCCTGTGAAGTGTAAATGTGGAGGTGATATATGTAAACAAATGTTCGTCATTTGAAATGCCACTAATGCACTACTTTCATGTCTGATGTCAGTTACACAAACACACATTCTATTTTTTTTGAGACAGGGTCTCGCTTTGTAGTTCAGGCTGGCTCTGAGCTCACTATGTAGCCCAGGCAAACCTGGAACTCAGCAATCATCCTGCCTCTGCCTCCCAAGTGCTGGGATTACAGGCGTGAGCCACCATGTCCGGCACTGTGGTATGTGGTATTGATTGTTGGTGGGTGTGAGTCTCCATGCCCAGCATTGTATGTGGTTACTGGGGATCAAACTCAGGACCTTGCGCTTGCGAGGCAGGCGCTGGAACCACTGAGCTAACCCTCCGGCCCAATACACTTTCTTAAGAGTGCCAGGTGCAAGTCTTTAGAATCAGTAGATAATCCTGATTACTGAACTGCAAAAAAACAAAACCTCAAAATCAAAAAAGCCAAAATTAGTAGATAATAATAATGATGTCACCTAAAAGTTGTGTCAGGATTATATTCATGATGGTGGTACAAAGACCAGCACCAGACCAAACCATAGTTTGGAAGCCTTGTTTTATATATATATACTGGCCCTAAAAGATGACTTGCACTGTCTTAAAATCTAGGAGAGCAAAACAAGTATTTTCTATCATTTCTTTGCTATATGAAGGATTAGGAAATGCTTCTCTGTAAGATACAAGTTCTGTACAAAATACTGGGATGTGAAATAGAGGTAGTGTTTTGGCTTTTCTGGAGAGAGGCGTGGTATAAGTATTAAATTTTAGTTGACATCTAAATGTGGAGGTGATACATGTAAATATCAGTTAATAGTGATGCTTGATTCTACCTTTTTTTCTGTTGCCATACCATTTTTGTTTTGTTTTTTTTTTGCTTTTTGGAGACAGGGTCTCGCTTTATAGTTCAGGCTGGCCCTGAGCTCACTATGGTGCCCAGGCAAGCTGCCACGAACTCAGCAATCCTCCTGTCTCTGCCTCCCGAGTGCTGGGATTATAGGCGTGAGCCACCACATCCCCACATCCGGCATTGTGGTATGCGGTGTTGATTGTTGGTGGGCGTGTCTCCACGCCCAGCATTATATGTGGTTACAGGGGATTGAACTCAGGACCTTGAGCTTGCGAGGCAGGCGCCGGAACCACTGAGCTAACCCTCCGGCCTGCCATACCATTTTTGTACACTATGTATTACCAGTAAAATCAGGCTATTTCTGTTTTTACCAAACTGAGAAAGTATTGAAATTTTTAAATGCAATATCCGAAGTTCAGTTAATAAACATTATAGTTGGATTTCTGAGTTCAAGTCTTGCCTGGGCTACATAGTGAGCTCAGGGCCAGCCTGAACTACAAAGCCAGACCCTGTCTCAAAAAAAAAAAATTGCAGTGATCTTCTCTAAAAATGTCCTAATATTTTAGGTTGCAGAAATTTTACAAGTACCTCCAATGAGAGTATATGAAGTAGCAACTTTTTATACAATGTACAACCGAAAGCCAGTTGGGAAGTACCACATTCAAGTCTGCACTACAACACCTTGCATGCTCCGAGACTCTGACAGCATCCTGGAGGCCATTCAAAAAAAGCTTGGTACTGGATATTTTGTATTTGTCAATAGAATTCTTTCTAAATTTGATATAATTCTACCAAAGTTTTCCAACTTCTGGCATCTTACTGGACCTGAACTTTCCCAGTAAAAATACTGTTTGTTCTGCTCATTTTATTTCTATTCTGTGTTCGTCTCTGATTCTTAGCCTCAAAGCTGAGTGTTTAACCTATTTTAATCAATTAATTATATTTGTAAAGCTTTTACAAGTTTTAACTTTTTCATTGTTTAGAATAGTTTCAGTATCCTTTGTTACATAAAAAAGTGACTTTGTTGTTCATGTATTCACCAAATAAGCCATAGAATAAGATGTGCGCAAAGAATGTTTCATAGAAAAAGGAATTTAAAGATATATTATAGTAAACGTAAGTGAGCACTATTCCTTATAAGAGTATGATTGCTGCATTTACATTTGCCAGATGAAGTAAAGAAAATATCTTAATTTTGTTATTGGGTATAAGTTATATATTGTAGGAAATACTTGGGCAGTAATAAAGTATATAAAGCCAAAAGCTGAAGTTAGTCCAAATCTCACCCCCAAGGTATATATATTCTGATAACTGTTCACAGTATGTTACAGATTTCACATCATTTTAACTAATCATTGCATAGATGTAATTGTCTAAGCTTGCTTTTTTTTTTTTTTTTTTTTTTTT
>PVIC010012330.1:0-22709 GCA_004025085.1 Thryonomys swinderianus | reverse complement strand
GCCTCCATGCCCAGTATTGTATGTGGTTGCCGGGGATCGAACTCAGGACCTTGCGCTTGTGAGGCAGGCCCCGGAACCACTGAGCTAATCCTCCGGCCCCTGTCTAAGCTTGCTTTTTGCACTTTATTTCTGGGTCATAGGACAGTGTATGTGTCTCCCTTATTTTTTTAATTGTAAATTAATCTGCAGTTACTTTCACATGCACGTACCTTTTCACAGTTGTCCTATTTCAAGCTGCTCTTGTTCTAAGCTGAGTCAGACTTTACCATGTTTTACTACTTTCCCTAAATATCTGAGAGTACTACTTCATTTGCCTCACCTTCTTAATAACCTTTGATATGAGAGTTTTCTGAGCCTTTACCATTTGGGTAGTGTGGCTATAGTATTCATAGTTTAGTTATCACAATCAAAATGAAAACAGTCTGATGCATTGCTGTACAACAATAACCCCACAGACGAGTCCCCAGATTGGATTGTTTTGATAGGAACACGTCCACTTAAATACTGGAGTGTTACAGTATAATTATAGAAAGAGGTATTCTTTTTTTTTTTTTTTTGCCTTTTTGAGACAGGGTCTCACGTTGTAGTTCAGGCTGGCCCTGAGCTCACTATGGTGCCCAGGCAAGCCGCCGCGAACTCAGCAATCCTCCTGTCTCTGCCTCCCGAGTGGAAAGAGGTATTCTTTCTTAAACACTTAGAAATACTTTTTGTATATAAAAGCTGATCAAAAAATATAGTGAGTGTTAAGGTTAAAGTTATTACAGCAAAAAGACATTGCCAGGAACAATGGGATAAGTGTGTTCTAATCAAGGAGGAATACTTTGAGAGGTTTAATAGCAGCATGTCTCACTGTAATAAAATTTAAAAATTTGTAAATATACACTGTGTTTTTCGATCACACACAGTGAAATTTTCATCAATTTCTGTCAGGTAAAAATACGACAGTGCATTCCCCATCCACCTTTGTTCACTGGATTTGGCACCATACAGCTTCTGGTTCTTCCCTAAAGTCAGAATGACCCAGAAAGGTAAATGCTTCTAATCAGTTCCAGACGCTGAGGGAGCCATGACAGCACAACTAACACTCATGAAGAGACTTGCAGAACTGCTTCAGCAAGTAACAAGTGCAATGGCATAATAAGTGTGTTCAAAGTGAAGAGGGAATTTGAGGAGGGTTCATGGCAATGTGGGTTTTTTTGACAATACTGGGGATTGAACTCTGGTCCTTGTGCTTCCCAGGTAGGTGGTACCACTTTAGCTAAATCCCCAGCCCCTTGGCAATGTGTTTTTTACTGTAGTAAATTATTTGAAAGTTAAACATTCACCACATAGTCTGACTGTACCCCATACCTCTATAATACATTGTGCCTCGTTGCCTTCTGGCCCTTAAACTAGATTGATGTTAAGCTGTCACCTCGTCCTCACAATGATCCATTTATATTTTTAGGAATAAAGGTTGGGGAGACTACGCCTGACAAACTTTTCACACTCATAGAGGTGGAATGTCTAGGGGCCTGTGTAAATGCACCAATGGTTCAAATAAATGACAACTATTATGTAAGTATTCTACTTAATATAAAGTTTTCAGATGACATATTTAAAATACTGATTCCTTGTCCTGTTGGCTTTTGACTTGCTCATTTAAATGAAACCATTATCATAAATATCTAATAGGTTTTAAAAATTCTTTAAACATTTTCATATCTTTCTCCAGAAGATGACTAACTTACGGACTTTATGACAGAATTAATCATTTACATATAAATCTAGAAAATAACCCTATATAGCAATCCAAACTTAATGGTAACATTTTGTAGCATCTGTTCAGGTATTATGTCATTATTATCACTGCTGTTATTTGTAGAAATAAGTGGTGGGGACAGGTGAAGTTACTCTAACCCAAATCCTGTTCTGCTTTCATCTCCAAAGATATCCATTGTTAATTTAATGTGTATTTTTTCCTATTCATGGTTTTAAACTTTCTATGTATGAACCCATCCATCAACATTACATTGCTGTTCTAAGATGTTTTTTTGAGACAGGCTCGCTTCTTAGTTCAGGTTGGCCTTGAATTCAAGACAGTTCTCCTGCCTTTGTTTCTCAAGTGCTGGGATTACAGGGATGAGCCACCACACCCAGCTCTGAAGAATTTTAGAGATGGTAGTACATGCTATCTCAGTTAATGAATGTAACTTGGTCCATGATTTTGGGAAAAGGGCCATGTTTGTGTTTGTGTAGGAAGGATATCTGCTGTCACGTTTTTGTCACCTGATAAGAGTCTGCAGACAGAATTTTGCCCAAACCCTTCTGTTTGTGAACCAAGTTATGTGCAAACAAAAGTATTGATGAACCTAGACACCACTGTACACCTAAGTACTGCCTTGGCTGTATCTCTCAAGTTTTGATAATTGTTTTCTTTTCCTTTGACCTCTTAAGTTTTTTAAATGTGTTCTTAATATACAAATGTGTTGGATTTTATAGTTACCATTTTTACATTAGTTGCTGTTTTGACTATACCATGGTTTTCACTTGTGCTCCTTTGTTAGCTTTTATCACTTAAGAATTCATATATGGGGCTGGAGATTTAGCTCAGTGGTTCTGGCGTCTGCCTAGCAAGCGCAAGGTCCCTGGTTTGATCTCCATAACCACATACTACAATGCGAGGTGGCTCACGCCTGTAATCCTAGCACTCAGAAGGCAGAGGCAGGAGGATTGCTGAGTTCGAGGCTTACCTGGGCCATATAGTGAGCTCAGGGCCAGCCTGAACTACAAAGTGAGACCCTGTCTCAAAAAAAAAAAAAAAAAATCCATGTATGGAAATTCTTTGGATATTCCTATTGTTATGACAGGTTCTTTGACACATTCCTGCTAGCTTGAACCCTACCAGTGATACATGCGTAACTGTCCCATCAGGCAGTTTGTACCACTGTTGATATTAATGGGCCTAATTTCCTTTATTGAACTTGTTACTAAAAAAAAATAAAAAGCCACCTGATGGAACAGTTATGCATGTACCACTCCTGGTTTAAGCTCCCTGGCAGCAAAATATGAATTGTGGTCCCCTTCATGAGTGCGTTAAGAAGGGTTGGGTTTTCTATTACTGCCCTAAAAAACTTATCTCCTTACATAGCAGGCTTTTCTCTACCTCTCCAGGGTCAAGGTTTCAGATGAGCAGTCTCTACTGAGGTCCAGTTTAATTTCAGGTTTACCCTCCATAGGGCCTGGCTTTGGAGACTCTCATGCTGGATGGTCTCTTTATTCTTTGGGCTGGGCTTTGGCTTTGTCCTTTATCACTAAAGGCTTCTAAACCCAAAAGCCAAGTCATGTTTCACTTGTCTCACACTCCTGATACTTATTTCTCAATTTAAATGGGAATTAGTCAAGTATTTGTGTGAAGTATTATAAGTCTAAATACAGTAACTTACAGGTAAACAGTTTGAGATGAGAGATTCTTTGAGTTAGTAGTAGTTAGCGCTTTAGATTATGGAATCTACTTACAAATGAGTACAACTTCTATGCTAATTACTATTTGTACTACAGCAGTATAGTAATTGTTGAGTTTGTGCTTTGACACTGTTGTACTTTAATTTCTCATCTAATCCTCTTGAAGTGGTTTTACAAATAAGAAATAAACTTGAATGGCCTGTCTAAGAGCAGTGCCAGCGCTCCAGTGCAGGTGCGTCAACGTTTAGCACACTAGGTCATTCTTCACCTACTACAGTCCATCCTATTACATGAAGTGGTATGTGCTGTGTGTCAGTTAGTTGTTGCTCTCTGGATAACCACATTGAGACCTGTGAAAAGTTAATTGGTATAGGGGATTTATAGATTTCAATACTATACTTGACCTGAAGGCCAAGAATTGATGCACATAATTCAGTAGTAGGAAGTAATTTCAATGACTGGTATACATTTTTTTAGGAGGATCTAACACCTAAGGATATTGAAGAAATTATTGATGAACTGAAAGCTGGCAAAATTCCAAAACCTGGGCCAAGGTATGCTTACATTTATACATAGTACAGTTTAATGGCTTACCTAAATTAATCCTTTATATAAATTTAATTTTTAAAGTTTCATATTCTAAGTTCACAGGAATTGGCAAGAACTTGGGATAATATCTATACCAACTAGTCTTCCAGGGGGTCTTTTTTGCTAAAGTCCTGTCATATGATCATCTGATAAGTACTTGAATATTGTTAAGGAGAATTTACTATTCTGTTTAAGAGTTCATACTGCTAGGTCAATCCAAATTCTATCTACTTTGTACTTAAATGTCCAGTTTCAGTCAATAAAATGTAATTTAATGCCTCTTCCAAATAATAGCTCTTCTGCTACTTAACATAGCTATTTTGTCATCCCCATATCTTTTGGTCAGATTCAGTATTCACAGTTTCTACCATGGTGTTTTCATGTATGACCTAGTTTTGGTCTCCTCTTCTGTGGGGTTTCTAGTTGGCTGGTGACTTCAGTGTGGTACTTAAACTAATCACAGTGAAGTCACATGTCGTGAAAAATGATATTTTGGTCAACAGCAGATTGCATATACATGGTCATCCCATAAGATTATAATAGAGTTGAAACATTCCTGTTACTTAGTATTTTTGCTGTATTTTTTCTATGCAAATTCTTTATTTTGCAACTGCCTGTAGTGGTCAGTGTGTAGGAGCAGTCATCTATCCTATACAGCAAAGTTTGTTTGTGTACTGCACTCTGGTGTTCACAGTGACAGTCACCTAATCATGCATTCTCAGAACATACCTTCACTAAGCAATACCCGGTCATCAAGATACGTACTGACCTAACAGAACACTGTGAGACTGCCTCCTTTGTTCCAGATATGACATGTCATAATTACATCAGCTCTACTTCAGACACATTCTACAGTAAAGTGTACTCATGGTCAGTTAGAATGCCTAGGTCTTTTTCGAGTTATCTACTCTTTATCCAAGTTACTGCCATCCTGTAGTTATGCTATACCCTTCAATTTTCTTATTGAGAAACCTATTTTATAGCTAAATATTCAAAGTTCTTTTAATACTAGCAACAGTTTGTACGGTTATATATAGTTGTACCCTCTTAATATATATATTTTTTTCTGCTTGTAATAAAGTTTTCCTTCTCTCAACTCATTTTTTGGTTTTAGTGGCCATGTAGGATTCTGTTGAAAATAAGATGTGCTCTTTTTTTCCCCCGTCTCAAAACATATTTTCCTAATTTTAATTATAAATAACAGTTCCTTGAAGTTGAGGTCAGAGAGTAGAGTGTGACTCTATAATTTGCACCTCAGAAATATATTCCATTATTCTGGCCGACTAACAATAGTCCTTAATGAGAAAATAAGGTCAGTACAGCATAAGTTTGGAAAACATTAGCTGGCCCCAACTCACGTTTTTTTTTTTTTTGTATGTGGTATTGATGGCAGGTGGGTGTGAATCACCACGCCCAGCATTGTATGTGGTTATTGGGAATAGAACTCAGGACCTTGTACTTGCGAGGCAGGAGCTGGAACCACTGAGCTAAATCTCCAGCCCGACAACTTTCTTTTTGAGATAGGGTCTTGCCTTGTAGTTCAGGCTGGCCCTCAGCTCATTATGTAGCCCAGGCAAGCCTGGAACTCAGCAATCTTCCTGCCTCTGCCTCCCGAGTGCTGGGATTACAGGCGTGAGCCACCACGCCCAGCACTGTAGAATCTGGTATTGATGGCTGGTGGGCTGAGTGTCCACGCCCAGCATTGTATGTGGTTTCTGGGGATTGAACTCAGAACCTTGCGTTTGCGAGGCAGGAGCCGGAATCTCTGAGCTACCCTCCGGCCCAGGCTCGAATTTTTGATCCTCTTGCCATAGTGTCCCAGAGAGCTGGATTACAAACACGTACTACCACACACACTTGCTTTGTCAGAAGATAAACATTTCATTCATTCCTTCTTTCTCTTTTGGAGGTAAATGAACTGAACCTTTTTCTTTCTGAGCCAGTGCTCCTCTACCTTCTTCCTATTTCAAATTTTGACTCCTGCCCTGTCTCTGGAAGTATGTATCATAGTATATTGCATAGGTTTCAGATTCTTGAGGGTTTGGATTTTTTCCATCTATAATTTCAAATTTTGGATACTGTAAAAAAATATGTTCAGATTTCCTTGTGAAATCTAGTTAAGTTCTTTAGATGGGCCCCTTCTGATTAGAGGCTTATAATTCTATAGTTATAATTCTTAGAACTTCCTGCTTCTTTTCTTGTGAACCCTGATCTGTGGTTTACAGACACTGCCAAATTATAATACTTTGTCTACTTTCTTACAACATATTCAATATTTGTGTATTTTACCAACATGTCAGTCACAAAGATAAAGTTGGTGTGTGTGTGTAGTATCATTCATGGTGGAGACAGCAAATAGCTGAGTGATAATTGCTATCAAGGTACACATGAGCCTGGAATGCAGGGGATAAATTACCCGGTATGGTTGTATGTGGTTAACGGGCATTGAACCAGGGACCTTGCACTTGCTAGGCAGTGCCAGAACCACTGAGCTAAATCCCCAGCCTCAAGATAAAACTCTTAAGATAGGAGTTGCTTTCAGTATGGAGTATAACATCTAATTTATATTGTTCATATTTAATTTTAAAACAGTATCTTAACATATTCAGAATTCTGTTATGTACAGATACTATCCAGTGTAAAAAATAACTAGGCTACAATTCTAGTACAGTTTTAGATGCTTTTGATTTTTAACACAAAAAAATAGCGACAGTAAGGGGTGTATCTCAGTAATACTAGAAAGATAAGCACTAATCTTTGATTTCCTGTAAGCCATAAAAAGTCAGAAAGGTCATAATTTCCAAATGCAAGTTAGTTAAATGGTACATATATGTACAGTGTCAGAATGGCTAAAAGACTGCATTTACTTTTTGAATTCTAGTGAGGAAAGAATGAAGTTGATGTATAGGCAGCATTTTAAGTATGTAGTATCAAGAAATCATTCTCTGTTCAGTAAGTGATTAGATGAGTAGACTAAACAAAGTTTTGTAGCCTTTATAGTATTTTCATGTGTTGCATAAATGGCAGAAAAGAGTTTGCTACAAACGTACTGGAGCACTGGAATTCTCCTTTTTTCTTAAGTATGTTGCCAGGTTTGTTTCATAGAGCAAACGTTAGGAGAAAATTTTCATCAGATTATTTAAAAAATTATTTTCACTTATAAAATTTCAAGGTCTTTTTTTTTTTTTTTTTTTGAGACAAGGTCTTGCTTTGTAGTTCAGGCTGGCCCTGAGCTCACTATGTAGCCCAGGCAAGCCTCGAACTCAGCCATCCTCCTGCCTCTGCCTCCCGCCTGCTGGGATTACAGACGTGAGCCACCACGCCCAGCACTATGGTATGTGGTGTTGATTGCTGGTGGGCGTGAGTCACCACACCCAGCATTATATGTGGTTACTGGGATTGAATTTAGGATCTTGTGCTTGCGAGGCAGGCGCAGGAACCACTGAGCTAAATCTCCAGCCCCTGGCCTGGTTTTTATAGAAAACAAAGATTAACAACACAACTTTACTAATTTCCAACTTTGTAGGTGTTGTTTATTACAGTGCATTCCATAATGCCTTATATTTATTATGAATGGGGATAGCTTGGAAGATCTTAGAAATGATCACACAGTGTTATTTTTCATCCCCACAACAAAACATTTCATACGAAGGCTCAAAGAATAGACTTTCAGAGAATTTATGACAAAAATGAAGGGTAGGGCCCAAAAGGACTGAAAAGATACAAATTAATAAAGCTCTTCGCTGAAGTCTGGCAGGTACAAAGCAAATCACCAGAACCAAGGAGTGGAGGGGAGTGAGGGGCAGGTGTGTTCAGCCGGGCTTCCGCAGCAGAGGGCAGACAGGACAGAGGCGCGTGGCTGCCTGGGGAAGTGTGTGTGGCGTGAACAAGACAGGTTCTTCCTGTCTCCCAGGAGAGGAGGTTCCTCCATCAGCACCTCTTGGTTTTCTCCTCTTATGGCCCTTAGATGCCACCCTGGTCTGGAGTCTTTTTTTTTTTTTTTTTGGGCAGTACTGTGGATTGAACCCAGGGCCTTTACACTGAGCTGTCTTCCCAGCTGGTTTTCACTTTTTTAGACAGTTTGGCTTAGTTGCCTGGTTGGGTTCAAACCTGTGATCTTCCTGTTTCAGCCTCCCAAAGTGGCAGGATTGCAAGGGGACACCACTATGTTCAGCTTTGCTCTAGAACTTTAAAAAATTAATGTAGGGCTGGAGATTTAGCTCAGTGCCTCTCAAGTGCAAGGTCCTGAGTTTGATCCCTGTTAACCACATACAATGCTGGGTGTGGTGACCCACGCCCACCAGCAATCAATACCACTTACCAGTGCTGGGCGTGGTGGCTCAGGCCTGTCATCCCAGCACTAGGGAGGCAGAGGCAGGAGGATTGCTGAGTTGGAGGCTTGCCTGGGCTATAGAGTAAGCTCAGGGCCAGCCTGAACTGAGACCCTGTCTCAAAGAAACAAAACAAAACAAAAATTAATAATGTGGCCTTTACAAAATAAATACAATATATTTAGAATTCACTGCTGAGTGATAGTTCCTAACTGTTCACATTATTAAAGGAATCCAGCTTCTATCTCAGTGCAGCATACAGGTCAATGTTGGGATTTTTGGTAGTCATTCTGACAGCCTATTTCAACCCAAATGAAATTCAGATACAAGAAATAATAGAGCCCAAGTTTATTGAAGTACAAGTGTAGTATATGTCTTCTGGGTCATACAACTCATGCTAGTACCAAGGGGTGGAGGGAACACTTACTTACCTGAGCTGTTATAACAATTGTAATTTTAAAGTAAAAATTTAACAAATGTTATTCATGAAATAGTAAGTATAATAGTACTTGCTTTTCTTTTCAGGAGTGGGCGTTTCTGTTGTGAGCCAGCTGGAGGTCTTACTACATTGACTGAACCACCGAAAGGCCCTGGGTTTGGTGTGCAAGCAGGCCTCTAATTTATATCCTGCTGTAAATATGTCACTAGAGAAATAAAATGTAAACCTATCTACATAATCTTTTTAAAAAATTATTTGGTTATCCTGCTCTGTATGGATCTTGGTAACCGAGCAACTTGCAGCTGTAAATGTGTCCATATGACAGCACCGTTTCATAGTTGTCTGCTACCAGTGCCTCACTTTGAAGACATTATTATGTAGTAACAGTTACCAGTGTCACACTTTTACCAATATTAGGGTGCTGTGAAATAAAAATACTGTTGAATTTGAAATACATTGTTTTTCCTATCTTTGGGAGAGAAACTGTGAGTTAACATGTTTCTGTGAGCTTCTTTAAACACTGCAGTATTTATAGGACAAAACAGTTAACTCTATTTCCAATTGGTTAGTCTTGAAGCCCAGTGCTGATATAATATAGGAAGTAGTTTTTTCTAGAAGCATTTAGTATTTTTACAAGGTGTAAAATCCTTTAAAATTAGTTTTTTTGGCCATTCTAACACTGTACCTGTACAAGTAATTGGAGAAAGAAGTCAGCATAATCATCAGTTGAAGACAGGTAGACATGTAAATTCTTCAGTCGTGGGGCCATTATAACTTAGAAGAAAAGATAAATGCGTTTGTATATTAAATCCAGTTTAAGAAACCAGCTACAGTACACACCTTTTGTAAACTGAAATACACCCAGCTTCACCTCTTAAAAAGTAATCACATTATTTCAAGTTATCAAAGTTCTTTTTGGCCTTGTATTTTAGATGGACTAATTGTTCATTAGTAATTATGGTACCTGAACACTGATTTATTATTTGCGCTGCAGGATTAAACCTAGGGCCTCTGCATCTGGGCGAGGGTTCTCCAGCCTAAAACTTGTCTTTAAAATTCAGGGGTCTTTTTCAAACGTTGAGAAAAGCAAGTATTTTTTTCAAGCTCTTCAAAGGTAATGTTTCTTTTACCCTACAGCCCTCAACCTTAATGGAATTGATTTTTTCACAGTGTTACATCATACATATTTTAAGTTAAATGTAACAATACTGTACCTCTAGCCAAAGAATCTTTAGCATTCATAGTAAACCCAATGATTCACAGGTGGGAGAAGTCTAGGAAATGGGGGGAAGAAAATCCTGGCCATTATAACGTAGGTTTATGCTTTGTAAGGTAATTTGATGGGCCTGGGCCTTCCTGTCAGGTCCGAATGGCGAGCGGGAGCCTCACTTCAGGGACGTCAGGATAATCTCACAAGCGAGCTCGACGGCACAAGCGCGCTGTTTAGACCCGCACTCTCCGCGAGGAGGAGCGGGCTTCCTGCGGGGTCAGCTCACGTAGAGGAAAAGCACCCCGGGGTGACTACTGACGCACCCTGCTTCCCGAGTACCTGAGCAGTTCCCTCTGGAATCCATGCCGCAAGGGGATGCGCCCTCAACGGGTGCCGGAGGAGGCCGGGTGTGCCGCGCGGCTGCAAGCGCACGGTTGGCGAGGCCAACTAGGCCCAGCTAGCAGCTCCGGGGCAGGGGCAGGTGCAGGCGCAGCGCGCAGGCGCACCGCGGCCGCCTTAACGGGGGAGGGGCGCCCGGGAGACCCCTTTAGGCCCGAGCCGGGCTCGCGGCGGCGTCCCGTGCAGGGCCAACCTCAACCCCCGCCCACGCGCCCCTGCGAGAAGCAGCGTGTGAGTACGCTCCGTGGAGCCGCCGCCCCAGCACCGCCATTACCAGAAGCTTCCACACGCGCCTGCTACTATGGCTGCCGCGCGTTGCGATACGGCGTAGCTCGGAGGGTGCGTCCGCTCGACGTAATGCCGGGCCAAGGCTTTCTTCTGGGCCGCCGCGAAGGCTTCCGGTCCGGCCCTGCCGCGGCCGCCCCCGCCGAGCCCCGCCCTCTGGGGGCGGGGCTCTCAGGCGCGCGTCCCTGCCGCCCGGTCACGTGCGCGCGCATCACGTGCAGCGCCGCAGCCAATGGGCGAGCGGGGCCGTGCGGGGAGCGAGGCGGCTGTGGTGAGGGACGGACCGCGACCGGAGATGTTTTCAAGCTCAGCCCTGGGTCTGGCGGCGGCAGCGGCCCCTGCGACGGCGACAGCGGCGGCCACACAGAGGCAGCCGTTTCGGGACTGAAGAGCCCGCGCCAGCCGCGCCGCGGGTCCGAGCGTCAGGGGGGCGTGGCGACCGCGCCGAGGAGGAGGGCGCGGTCGAGCCAGGCGCCGGAGGAGCGCCCTCGGTTCCGCCGCCGCGTCCTCTCCAGAGCAGGTACGGCTTCGCCCGCCACCCTAACCCGGGGCCCGGGTCGCGGTTCCGCCGCTGACAGGCTGTTGGTGGCCGCGGCGCAGGTGGGCGCCGCCGTGGGGCGGGGCGGGTCCCGGCTCCGGAACATGGCGCGGCGGCGGGTGTGTGCGTGCGAGGGTGTCGGCCGGACCGGCGGGCGGGCGGGGAGGGACGGGGGGAGCCGGGGAGCGGGCCGCGCGCTCCCGTCGCTGCCGTGCGCGGAGCCGGAGCCGGAGTCGGGCTCGGCCTCGGGCGGGGCCGGGGGGACGTGCCGTGTCGCCGGGCTGTCAACTGGCGCCTGCTCCCACCGCGTCGACAGGCGGGTCGCGAGACCTCGAGCGCGTCGAGGCTGCGATCGCTGTCGGAGCTGTGTGGGTGACGCGTCCCCGAGGATCCCCAAGCAGGGAAAGGGCTGAGATACAAAGAGGTTCTGGAAGCCCAGGTGACAGCTGCTGTAGCAATCACAGGCGAAGGCTGTTCGGCATGGGAAGTTCGCGGTGTTTCGTGAGTTGATGCCATAGAAAACCGGTACAGTACTGCAGTCGCTGGCACTGTCATTTCCACCGGACGACGGCGACTTCACCTGGAACCCTGGTGAAAAGTGTTGCAGATCCCGTGACCTAATCCTGAAGTTGAAATGCCCCTGCGTTCTCAGATCTTTTTGTTTTGAAACGGTCTGTGTAAATTATAAAGGAAGGGGAACTAGTTAAATACCTGTTTTTAAGTAAGTTAGCTGTTTATTAAAAACACGCCCAAATAGGCCGTTAAAAATCTTGGGCACTCATCTGTTTCAATTTCTTCAATCCTTATACAAAGGCTTTCCTGGAGATTAGCTCAGAACTGGCAGGACATAAGCTTTATTGGTGCCAAGTGGCTTAAAAGCAAAATGAGATAGTGTTGACTGTGAAAGATGAAGACGTAGTGTTAACTAATTTTGTTCAGAAAAGTCTAAATTTGAGTTAAAAGCAGAAATAAGACTAATTTTGTTAAGAAAAGTCTAAATTTGAGTTAAAAGCAGAAATACGAGGATTTAAAAGTTCCCCCCAGAGATTATAGACAAGGGGAGAAAGGTTTTACTACTTAAGAATTCTTTGTAATTGATGGAAGCACTACCTAAATTTCTAAAGCTCTATATAAGCCTGAAGCAGGCCAACCTTAATGATTCAGGGAATGTGTTCTATTTTAGAGATAACAAGGTGTTAAAATGAGGAAATACCGGAGTGGTAAATACATTCAGCGAAGGAAAATTGGTTGGAAGTAGGTTGTCTTTTAAGGTTTTAGTCTCTTGTTTCCTAGTTATCGTTAAGAATTTGTAGTTAGAATAGCGTTTGAACTGAGCAGTGCTGGAAAGGTGGAAATTTCTACGTCTTTATTCTGTGAAGAATGTTCTTGAGGAGTAAAGGGAACAAAACTCTTCAGACAGGAAATAACTCCATAATTAAAAGTAGATTTTGCCGTCTTTCTTATTACTTCTTTAATCTCCAAGAAAAAAGGCTTAAATGTTATTTGGAAATAAGTGTCCAGCCAGTAGGGTGAATTTAAAAGGAAGAGTTTTTTAAAAGTCAAGATTTCAGTGTTAATTTTTTTCCTGTAGAAATTATTGTAAATTGTAAGTTACTCTTCTGAGGTAGATTAGAGAAATAATAAATTAGGATATTTGGAAAACGCTTATTTTTTGAAAAGCATGTAGAACAATTGTAAATATATATTCCATTTTTTGGTATAAGTAGTTAAATTTTCTTTAAATCATTCTTAGATTGTAAGAGCATTATTTCAGTCTAAAAAGAGAATGATAAATAAGATTAGTCATTTCCATCACAGTGTATAAGCAGTTTAGACTTTTCTCTATATAAATTTAATTATATGAAGTAATGTCTATTATCAGGCGTGAAGACTTTCTCTATGATTGCTTGAGTTCTTGACACTACTTTGTGCCCTGAATTTGCTGCTGACATGTAAAATGCTGTGCCCTGTAAAGGATACAGTCTTGGTTGTTGGTCCTTAGAACTAGACGAGGCCTCCATTTCTGATCCATGTTCCTCTTATTGCAGATGAGAAAATGAAGACCAAGTTAGGTAAAATGACTTTGAGCTCTGTGGAGCTAGTTAGAATAGTCTGGTTTGGCCTAGAGGTTTCTTTCTGTGAGTTGCTGCCTTGCCTCTTTTCTTTGGAAGTAGATTTTTTGTTTTGTTTTTGTTGATGTAGGATATTGATGGTAGTTTAGTCTAGCCTAGAACTGAGTGAGTAGCCAGCCCTGCCTCAGCCTCTTGTGTGCTGGAATTACAGGTGTGCCTCACCATGCTTGGCTGGAAGTAGCTTTATAAAGTAATGGGAAAAACATTAAAATGCATGTAAGAGGGTCTGGGTTTGATTCTTGATTTGTCACTTCCTGACAGTGCTTTTTGACAAATCATGTTAACATTTAGAACCTAGCTTTCTTAATCCGCAAAAAATAACTTTCCTACACAATTGACAGGGTTGTTGGAGTAAATGTGAATATTATAGTACATAGCACAGTGTATACTGTAAACATTTTTTTTTACAGATAAACGGTAGTGATATGATTTTTAAGGGAAATGCAGTTTTTAAAAGCATAACGAGGTGTTGAGATCCCTAGGTTTTTGCTTACACCAGCTTCGTTTTCCAGCACCTATTATTTTATAGATTGTAATTCCATCCATACATTTTCTGATCCCCACTTAGTTCTAATCTTAGTAAATCTGCTTAGGAACATTTTAAATGTTGCAGTTGTTAAAGCCTGCTTGCCTCTGGAGAATATACATTTTCTTCACATAACATTTGAAAACATTTTTGTATACTCTCATGCATATATAATCTGTTTAACAGACAGTAGCTTTTAAAAAGTAATAGTGAAAGTATCTTAGCAGTTTTCACTTGCCTCTTGCTAGTTTCCAGATATGGAAATAGCAAGAGATAACTTGCTTTATGCACTTAGTTAACGTCATCTGTTAGATCTAAAGCATAGAAATGTTCAAAGCGGTTTTTATCTGCCTTTAGGGTTAAGTTTAAATTTTTTTCTAGTTTTTTTATTGATAGTACTGGAAATCAGTGTATCATAGTATATCAGTATATCATAGTATGTCATACATGATAAGTATAGCCTTGGAAATAAAGGTGTTGATAATAATAGATAAATTGGGCCGGAGAGTTAGCTCATTGGTTCTGGCACCTGCCTGGAAAGCTCAAGGTCCTGAGTTCGATCCCTGGAAACCACATACAATGCTGGGCGTGGAGACTCATGCCCACCGGCAATCAATACCACATACCACAGCACCGGGCGTGGTGGCTCACGCCTGTCATCCCCACACTCTGGGAGGCAGAGACAGGAGGATTGAGTTTGAGGCTTGCCTGGGCTACATAGTGAGCTCAGAGCCAGCCTGAACTTCAAAGCGAGACCCTGTCTCAAAAAAAAAAAAAAATAGATAAATTGCTGAGCACTTAAGAGTCTGTCTGTCTGTACACAGAGACTTTAAGTGCAGTATTCAGGTAATTTTCATAGTCCTGTAAAATAAATACTGTTGCTGCTCTTTGACTGTGGTCGAGGAAACTGGGCTTGTGAATAGTTAAGCAGTTAAATATTCACCAGTTAAATACTAATAGATTCCACTGTCCCTTTTCCTAAACCATTTCCCTCTGCTCACTTTCTATTATTAGAGTGGTGAAATGGTTCTGAAGAATCTTGAGGCAATGTTTCTTTAATTCCAAACCCATGAAAAGTGCGTGGAGGGCACCTCTTCCACCTTCTATGGGGTAGTTGGAAAAGAGAAAATTAATATTTAGGAGCATCACAGGAAATCTGCTGCCAAACCTTTGTATGAGATGCCAATAAAGTTGTTGCTGTGTTATTTTCATATTAGTTGTCAGAAATGAATTATTCTCACTAGCTACGAAAGACCTAGTTGTTAATGTTACATTTGGCTATCCTGACAAGCTACACCTTTAAATTCATGTCATTTTAAAGCATAATTACAGTGAAAGAAGGAGAAAAATCACTATGAAACATTTAGCATTTTAAAAAATAAATATAGCAATAGAAAACTTGAGTTTGTCTAAGTTAGAAAATAGCATCCAAGAAAAACTAGGTTTCTTGTCTATTGAAACTCTCCAAAATTCTACCTACCAAATTTAAATTTTAGCTTCAGTCCTTAAAGAATTATGTTTAAACCTGGCATGGTGCAACGTCTGAAATACTAGCACTCTGGGAGGCTGATGCAGGATGATCGCAAGTTTGAGCCCAGCCAAAACAACTTAAGATCTGTCTCAGGTAGGCATTGTGGATGATTCTCAATATTTACTAGGCCCAGGATTAAATATCCCATACAAACTGAAAAAGAAAAAAAAGTTGGAACCAGAAACGCTCAAAATTGAGATGAGGAAATGAAGGAAATTAAGCTACAAGTTATAGGTAGAAGTACTTTTTTTTTTCTCTGCCTTTTCAAAATTCTGAAAAACTTTAAAATGACATCATCTTTGGACAAGCTCTCAACACCTGCTATTGTACTAAAATTGATTTAAAACATGCTGTAGTAGTTTCACCTGTTTAGTTATCAGTTTGTATTTAGGCCACAGTTGTGGGCATTATCACAAATCTGAGTAATAAGTCCATTTCTCTAACCTTTTTTTCTTTGAGACAGGGTCTCGCTTTGGAGTTGAGGCTAGCCCTGAGTTCACTATGTAGCCCAGGCTAGCTTCAAACTCACAGCAAACCTCCTGCCTCTGCCTCCCGAGTGCTGGTATTTACAGGCCTGAGCCACCATGCCAAGCCTAACCTTTTTTTTTTTTTTTTTTTTTTTTGAGACAGGGTCTTACTTTGTAGTTCAGGCTGGCTCTGAGCTCACTATGTAGCCCAGGCAAGCCTCGAACTCAGCAATCCTCCCGTCTCTGCCTCCCGAGTGCTGGGATTACAGGCGTGAGCTACCATGCCCGGCAGGCCTAACCTTATTTTTGCAAGAGTTGGAAGTGTATGCCATGGCTCCAGCAGTTTTTTCTTTCTGTGCAGTTTTATCTGCATTCTTCCAATAGAGAACAAAAACCATGTGTGGCTCTCTCTTCTGTCAAGAAATAGCTATATTGACTCAAGATTAAAAACAAGTGTTATCTTAAAAATTGCAGTGCTGGGCCGGAGGGTTGGCTCAGTGGTTCTGGTGCCTGCCTCGCAAGAGCAAGGTCCTGAATTCGATCCCCGGTAACCACATATAATGCTGGGCGTGGAGACTCACGCCCACCAACAATCAACGCCACATACCACAGTGCAGGGCGAGGTGGCTCACGCCTGTAATCCCAGCGTTTGGGAGGCAGAGGCAGGAGGATTGCTGAGTTCGAGGCTTGCCTGGGCTACATAGTGAGCTCAGAGCCAGCCTGAACTACAAAGCGAGACCCTGTCTCAAAAAAAAAAAAAAAAAAAAATTTGCGGTGCTTTTTGTATGTTACAAAGTATTTTGTATATCCAGTTTCCTTTGAATGTTGTAACCATAGGATGAGTCAAACAGCGTTTGTTGGCTAATCTGATGATACTAAATTCTGGATTGAATCTACATTAAAATTATCTGGAGTAATAGGCCTTTTTGAAATTTACTCATGAAAGAGAAGCAATAACAAACCTAGAAGAGGAAAGACATGTTTTCTTTTTTTTTTTTTTTGAGACAGGGTTTCGCTTTGTAGTGCAGGCTGGCTCTGACCTCACTATGTAGCCCAGGCAAGCCTCGAACTCAGCAATCCTCCCGTCTCTGCCTCCCGAGTGCTGGGATGACAGGCGTGAGCCACCATGCTCAGCGCTGTGGTATGTGGCATTGATTGCTGGTGGGCATGAGTCTCCACGCCCAGCATTGTATGTGGTTAGTGGGGATCAAACTCAGGACCTTGCATTTGCGAGGCAGGCGCTGCAACCATTGAGCTAACCCTCTGGCCCGAAAGACATGTATTTTTAATTTCTTTCTCACCAAACTTACATTGAAGGTTTATTTCTCTTCTTTTGTACCTGTTAAGGTAAAAGTACATATTAAAAACAATTCCTTATATAACACTGTTAAGGAGTGATGGTGATTAAAGATATTAAAGACAGCTAGAATAAATTTCACAGACTGTTTCCAAAATTTACATGACTATTGTAACTAGAATAAAGCCTTGGCTTGCATCATGTGTTCTTATATTAAAGACTCATAGCCTGAGTGAAAATAAAGCCTTTTTTTTTTTTTTACCAGAGTTTAATTCTCACTACTTGGAAATTACTTAGTAATCAAAGGAAAGAATTTTATTGAGCTTCTGCACACTACTGAGCACTGTTGGTTACTGTCACGTAGGTTGTTTTGATACACGATGAGAATAGTTGTTTTACCCATCTAGTTAAATACTTCAAAAAGTTGTCAGTTGTATCTTCAACATAACTAGATTTCATTACTCAAGAACTAGCTTGAAATTTAAGAATGTTATGTAAATGCCAATCTTATATTTAAAATTGAAGTGATCAATCCAGTAGTGGTTATTCATAAGTTATCCTTGTCTTCCAGGAAAACATCTCAAGAGTAAACAACAGGTACTCCTCAAAATAGGCCACTCATTTCAGACAATTAGAGTAAGTTAATTAGAAGAAATATTAACTGGATTTTTAAAAGAATGAAGAGTATTCTGTTTAAACTGTAGTTGAGTAGGATGAAAAACACCTCTTTGTGAAGTTTCTGTTTGACCTGGTGTTATTGAAAGTACAGGAATGGCTGGCAGCGAATTGGCTTACTCATCCTTCCTTTTGTCCTTGCTCCCCCTTCAAGACTCCTTCTCCTGCAGGTGTAGTGTTTTCTTGCCTCTGCAAACACCCTGTGCAAATAACTCTATATAGGTACTTGTAGGACTTATTTGTGTTGTTCAATTTAAATCACTACCACTTTCGTTTTACATTTGAAGGTTTGCACCTTTGGTTGTAAAAGATACATAGCTAGAGGAAGTTGGATCATTAGCTAATACACAAGGCAAGACTCATTTGCGTTTTCTGTTGTGTAAGTCCACACTGCATATCCTTTGCCCATTTTTCTCTTTGTTCCTTACTCAGAACTTCTAGGAGTAGCACTCAATTTAATATTCTAATATTCTAATATGTAAGATTCTTACATAACAATATGTACTGTTACAGTAAAAATTACAAAAAAAGGTTAACAGTTCTTTGGGGGTTTTTTGTTTTTGTTTTAGTTTTTTGATCCAGGATCTTGCTTAGTAGTTCAGGCTGGCCCTGAACTCACTGTGTAGTGCAGGCAAGCCTCAAACTGTCAGCAATCCTGCCTCTGCCTCCTGAATGCTGGGGTTACAGCCATGAGCCACCCCACCCAGCAAGGTTAACAATTCTTGAACCCCTTTATACATACTCTAATATTAGACACTTATTCTTTATCTGATGTCATATTTAGTCTATTATTTATCTTTTGCATAATAACTTTTACAGTAGCACTGTACCCTTCACAATCCCCAGCACAAACTTCTTTCCAAACTCCTACCTTATAGGGGTGATCACTCTCTTAAGTTCTTTTATTATCCCACTCACATTTCTAATCCAAGGATTTCTCTTGCCTCTAGTTTCTGTTTAATGCAGAAAACAGAAAATTCTTTGAGCACACAGAGAGTTGGAGTCTTGAACTTGAGTTGTACTCACTGTGAAGTGCTAATTGACAGGCAGAATTACAAATACTTAATCTAGAAAACTATTAAATTCAAATGGGAAGTAAGAAGATCATTGGGAAGCTTCTTAAATTTTAAGGTTTTTAGCCCCATTAATAGGTATGAATCTGAAGAAGTCTCTGCTTTGTGTATCTAACATCCAGAAAGAGAAGATAAATTAAACAAGGATGCATAGTTAAGAAGAGACTTTGATTCTTTTAAAGTTGTAGATTGTTTTTGGTATATATGTGTTCAGAGCACAGAACCTGTGGAATTTTAGGCTCTGAGATAGAAGTTCCGTAACTGCTAAGAATCACTGATTTGGAAAGTTGAGTTCAGTTTTTGCTATGAAACTTTTTTTTTTTTTTTTTTGAGACAGGGTCTCGCTTTGTAGTTCAGTCTGGCCCTGAGCTCACTATGTAGCCCAGGCAAGCCTCAAACTCAGCAGTCCTCCTGTCTCTGCCTCCCGAGTGCTGGGATGACAGGCGTGAGCCACCACGCCTGGCACTGTGGCATGTGGTATTGATTGCTGGTGGGTGTGATTGTGGTTACTGGCATCGAACTCAGAACCTTGGCTCTTGTGAGGCAGGTGCCAGAACCACTGAGCTAAATCTCCGGCTGAAACTCTTTAAGTATTAAATGATCCTAAATTTCCTGTTTAGACTTTTTATAGTATATTTCTTTTCATTGGTCAAGTTGTTTAGAATTTATACTGCCAGTGAGATTTTCCTGTTTTCTAGTTCAGAAATATTTGTGATTAATCAGGAAATGTTTTATGTTAAAAACAAAACAAAATATACACTTATTTTTCCCATTGGGTTTTCAAAGTGTCAGCCTTTTCATACTACTTTGCTATGGTTTGAATACGGTATAGTGAATTTAGTCTGCTTCAGTCACATATCACCTTATTTCTCCTTGTTAGCATTTTTGGTAGGAAAAGAGCTTATAATTCCTAATTACTCTAGCCAGAAGAGGTACCATGACATGTACTGTTTACCTTAAATCAAGTTAGAGTGTATTTTCCTTTGTATTCCTTGGGATATGTGGTTAGTTGTGCTGAATTCTTGCACATAACAGTAGTAATGAACCCATGGTGTGTGTCGTATCATTGAAAGCTCTCAAAGGTTCACTGTTCCTGGATGGAAAAGTAGGTTTATTTGAGCATAAGCGGGAGACAGAAAAGTGAGGTACCAGGTCAAGATTAAAGTAAGCCCCAAACAGTTCAACCCTCGTAAGAAGTTCTGAAAGTAACACTCTTAGGCTGTAATGGAGTAGTGTAAAACCTACAGGAGTTAGATCCGGATGGGAGTAATGTGGTATGTAAATTAGAACCCGCTTCTGTTTTCCATTTCTCTTTTGTAAGTTACTCATTGTACCTCTCCATAAATGGGTAGGAAGTTCGGCACAGTTAAAGATGTTTCTTGGCATCACAGGCTTATTTTGAGAAATAGTGATTATTGTAAACCTGCTTCTTAAGTGACTTTAATCCGTCTATTTTATGTACTACAGTTAAAACTGCACCCGTCATTCAAGCCGTTAAAAGTTCTTTTGTTTATTTCAAGCTAAGGTATGTGCATATCATTTTAAACAAAACAGTGAAAGTAAGATCACATGTGATTGGTGATTAAGCTTTGAGTAATACTTAGAATGTTATCAAGCTCACTCATAATTATTGTGTTGGAAAAATTGTAATAGCTTATCTTTTGAGGGGTGGGAGTAGAGGCAAAATTAAAATACCAAAACCTTTTTAATTTGAAGTACCTTCCCTCCCTTATTTCCTCAGTCCCTGTGTGAATTTCTGTCTCTCTCTCTGTACACAGAATTTCCCAACAATGGCTTTCTCCTCCTCCCTCCTATGTAAATCTCTCTCTCTTCAAACAAAATTCAAGTGTGACCTTCTCTTTGAAGCCTGACCTGTCCATCTCAACTCTGTTGTGCATTGTGTATAGTTAGGAGCATTGGAGGAGTTGAAAGATTGTGCATATGAGGTATAAATATACCTTGAAATTCACAGAAAGAAAAGTTGAACTTCAGCACCACATTAAATACAGAACAGATTTGATAAAGGAGATGTGAGAGTAACCAAATAAAAAGATCACTTTAGGAATCAGTCAGTAGCAGCAATGTGGAGCAAGGAATCTAAAAGGAAATGAATTTGCCAACTTGTTTTGATTAATCCCCTGTCCTACGTAGGTTAGCTTTTACTTGACCTAAGTTTACAGTTTTGAATGAAAAGAATCATGAGGGCAAAATTCTTTTTTTTTTTGAGACAGGGTCTCATTTTGTAGTTTAGGCTGGCTCTGAGCTCATTATGTAGTCCGAGGCAAGCCTTGAACTCAGCAATCTTCCTGCCTCTGCCTCCTAGCTCCAGTGCTGGGGTTACAGGCATAAGCTACCACAGCCAGCATTGTGGTATGTGGTACTGATTGCTGGTGGGCGTGAGTCACCAGCCTGGTATTGTTGTATGTGAGTACCAGTATCGAACTCAGGACCTTGCAGGCGCTGGAACCACTGAGCTAAATCTCCAACCCAATGGCATAATTCATAATTGTGAGTATTTCTAGAGTTTCAGGATTTGGGAAATTGTGCCTGGCCCCTTTCTGAATCTGTAATCTTTTTCCACATTGTTGACAGTGAAGTGAATGAGTAGCTATTGATTTTCTATTTCTATGCTGGTGATTATTTCAGCTCCCGGTGCTAGAAATGCAAGCTGCCTTGCTATGCAGTCTGAGATGTTGCAGCCCTCTGCTGGTGTAGGGCCGGTGTAGCAATTTAAATCTCTGGAGGAAGCCATCAATTCAGCACCTCATTTAAAAATCTCTGCCCTTAGAAAACATTTATACCAACCCTCTCGTTTACAGAGGAAAGTTTTGCATACCTCTTCCTAGAGGGAAAAGTGTGAACGTGTGTGTGTACATACACTACCCATGGCAAATAGGTAGTTATAAACACATTTGCTTATATTCTTTTACTTAAAACTAAATGTATTGTTAGAATGGAGTCCTCTACGATCATCTCTCAATGTCAAAAAGTCTTTCTAAATCTAATCTTCTATAACTATCTAATGAAGTAATGAGAATTTTCTATAAACATTTGAAGTGTTGTTATTGTTACAAGGTGAATACAGTAAATGCTAATTGTTTATTTCCAATACATTTTCAATTAATAGTGGAGCTAGGAGTCTAGCTGTCATTCTGACATTGTTGGGGTTACTCTCTTACTCTGTCTTACAGTGTGATCATTATATTTTAAGTGGTCTCCTTACCTGACATCTACCCTCTCTGAAGTTCAGCTTCCAGAGTTTTACCAAGGACACTTTTCTAAACACTATTTGAATCATGTCTTACCCTTTTGAAAGTCTTGCATACTAGTTTATATCCCACTAAAGTTTACACAGTGATGAGATGCTTCACTATGTACTCTTTTCCTATTTTCTCTCGCTTCATTTTCTACCTCTCTCAGCTTTAAGTTTTTGCTAATCCTGCATGTAGCCTGCTCTTTTGTGGAGCAAGCGTGCATGCCTGTTCACATGCTTATTCCTTCAGTGCCCCGTCCCATTCATTCTGCCTACCTTGGTCTTCTGCGAGGCTAGATTTCAATGCTTTTTCCTACTTCCCACTCAAGAACTCCTGTTATTTTACTTATGTAGTGTTTATTATGTTGTATCCTAACTTGTCTCTTCTCCAGCAATCTTCAGACTAGGATTGTTCTTTTAGTCTTAGTTTCATTATGTGAAGTATAGATGCTTATTAAAATACTAAATGAGGGCTGGAGATTTAGCTCAGTGGTTCCAGGGCCTGCCTTGCAAGTGCAAGG